>DWLS01003638.1:0-15354 GCA_018246255.1 Pachliopta kotzebuea | reverse complement strand
AATACATCCGCACGCTCGTTACCTGCAATTCCGGCATGAGCTCTGACCCAAAATACTTTAACCGTTTTATTAAGATTATTTTTATCTATTATTTATTATGTCGTTCACGACGCGGCGGCTATTCTTCTCCTTTCTCCTGCCCTGGTCCCACTTTATGTAGGGTTGCGGCGGCTATTATTAGCAATAAAAAAAAGTCTTAAAACAAAGTTGTCTTACTGTTAGGAAGGTGTAAGCAAAAGTTAATGCTATATCTTTTCTAGCTTATCACTTAACCGATGAAAATGGTCGAGTAAAAAAAATGTGTGTCTATCTTTAAATTTCATGAATGTTTTCTTAGATGATGATTATACAATATTCTTCCAAGATCAGCAACGTAGTCACGCTTTACGTTATTGTAAAATAAATATATACTCTGATAAGTTTAGCGTTTGCTAAAAAGCATTGCAAATGTCATAGAAAGGACCAACGCGAACTCTCGTTGCAGACTACAGCACATACGACTTTGTGATAGTGGGCGGCGGCACCGCGGGCAGCGTTCTCGCCAACCGGCTCACTGAAGACAAGAACGTGAACGTGCTGCTGCTGGAGGCAGGCGACGATCCCACGCTGGAGGTCCTTGTTAGTATTCATTTAATTTGTTGACTGCCATTATTACCTAATCTTTACGTTACTAACCTTTCGCCGAAATAGAAACAACAAATTTTAAGAGCGACGGTTTGAATTATGTCCGTCTTCCTTGTCCAGCTCGCCGGGTTACTCCACTTGACCGCTCGATCTCGTCTCGACTGGAATTACACTTCGGAAACAACCCAGTACTCGCAGTGCCACAAGGGGCGCGTCCTCCACCATCCGAGCGGCAAGGTCCTTGGTGGCAGCAGCAGCATCAGCTACATGTTCTACGGACGCGGCAGCGAGTTCGATTACCAAATGTGGTCCTCCGTGACCAATGACACCGCTTGGAATTGGTACAGCGCGTTTCCATATTTCCTTAAGAGCGAGAGACTCGAGGACCCCATCACATATAATTCTCCGTACAGAGACAACCACGGCACAAACGGATACCTGGGGGTCACCAGGGAAGCGAGCACCGAGATATTTAAATATTTAGAGTCGTTCAGAGAGAGCGGCAAGTTGGAGATATTCGACGTGAACGGAAACGAAACGATGGGTTACACCCACCAGATGTTCACCATAGCTGGGGGCGCGCGACAGACCACCGCCTTCTCCTACCTGACGCCGGTCCGTAACAGGTCCAACCTGCACGTCATGAAAAATTCCCTGGCCACCAAAATCCTGTTCGACAACAACAACCACGCGATTGGCGTGGAAGCGATAACGGAGCACAACGAAACCTTCGTGCTGAAAGCGAGCAGAGAGGTCATCGTCTCCGCCGGCGCGTTCAACACGCCGCAGCTGCTGATGCTGTCGGGGATAGGCCCCGAGGAACATCTGCGGCTGTTGAACATAAACGTGAGAAGCAACCTGCCCGTCGGCTACAACCTGCAGGACCACCCGTTCGTAATGCTGGCCATAAAGGGGGAGAAGTCGTCCGCCCCGCCGCCCCGCGTCGACCCTCACAACTTCCCCCTGCCGACGTTCACCGGCTACGTGGCGCTGAACAGGGCTCAGGTGAACCCCGACTACCAGAGCATCAACTTCGCAGTGCCCAGCGACTCGCCCATGCCGCACAAGTTTTGTTCACTCAATTTCGGTTTTAAGAACGACATTTGCCAAATCCTTAAAACTGGAGTAAAAGGCAGAAAATCAGTGCTAAGTCTGATCAGCCTGCTGCATCCGAAGTCCCGCGGGCGTGTGATGCTGCGCAGCGGCTCCGCGCGGGACCCTCCGCTCATCTACAGCGGGTTGTTCTCTGACGAGAGCGACATGGAGGATTTAGTGAGTTACATTAAAGATTTCACCAGCGTGATCAACACCACGTATTTCAAGGAGATCAAGGCGCAGCTGATGGACCTAGCCGGGACCCGGTGCATGGGATTTAAGCTATGGAGCAGGGAGTACTGGCGGTGCTACATCACGTGCATGGTGTCCACGATGCACGACTACAGCGGCACGTGCGCGATGGGCATGGTGGTGGACTCGCGGCTGCGCGTGCGCGGCGTGCGCCGGCTGCGCGTGGTGGACGCGAGCGTGATGCCCAACCTCATCGGCGGGAACATCCTGGCCGCGGTGGTGATGGTCGCGGAGAAGGCGGCGGATCTCATCAAAGGAGACCTCTCGCTGAACTTCCGGCCCAGCCACCCGTACATCAACGTGTAGCGCGACGTTGCTTCCCAGCACAGGTCTCCGGTTCGCCCGGCCGCGTGTGTCCGGTTTCAGTGTACCGATCGCTACATTTAATGCAACGTTTTAGCTGTAAGATAAGATAGTAGAAAGATATAAAAGACACTAAACAAAAATATAAAGATAATCAAAAGAAATCAAATCCCTTCTCCACATCACGTAGGTGAAGACTTTAAAAAAACTTAAAGAAACTTGTAAGATAAATAGTTGTGTGCCTCGATTCATGCGCATCATACATTTCGGATAATGTAATGTTACCTCTGTATAATATAAATGAAATTATTTAATTTAGTATATTTTTTTCACCTTACCGCATAACTAAAACCGCAACATTTTCCATTCCTACCAACCTGTCAACGAAATACATTTTGCGGATTTTGTGTGTATATTTCATTTGATACTTTTAATTATTTATAATTATAACTACCATTGTATACAATAATAAATTGGAGTAGGTTCTGCGTGTAGTGGGAGAGGGTTGCCTGGTGGAGCATCGCCGGTCGGTCGTGACACGTAACAACGCGTGTAAACACTCCGCCGGCGGGCGGGCTTTGCAAATGGCAGTTCTCACTTCAGCGGAGCTCGCTAATAAATTTCGTGTGTCGGTGGTAAATCCACCAATTAATGTTCGCAATTAAGGTGTAAAATTGTTGCACCACGCGCAATATCGCGTCGGTGTTGTGTGGGTGACACCGAGTCTTATGTACGAATTACAATCACATGTACCGTAATTCTTCATTACACATTACAATCACCTTTAAATAAATCATATGCACAACCCAGTCATGCCTTAAAAAGTAGTGATACGCAGACTACAGTGATATCTGTGTGAAGGCTGAATGACTTTCTTCGCTGCAGCGCAACGTCCTGCAAAGCGCACACTGTCCGTATCATTCCTACAAATGCAGCAGACGTATCAGATATCGCAGGTCAGTGAGCTGAGCGGTGTTCAACCGGATCCGCTGCGACTCTTCGAAGCCGGTGGGGCCTCGGAATTGATCAGCGGTGTGAGAAAGAGGTGGGAGCGAGGGAGAGGTGAGCTGGGGTGGTAGGGAGCGGCCGCCAGCTAGCTAATACCTAATTTAAACATTAAACTCAATCGGACAGTGATTTACGCGACGCGGCCACTTCATCCCTCTCTCTCCCTCTCTCCCCCGTCATACGCAGTAATCGTTCGACAAGTGTTTGCTGATGCTGACCTATCTACAGTTAAGTACTATGTGACGTTTTAATAAATTAAGGCTAGTGGGTATAATGATCATTATTTTATCCTGGTTTTTTATATTGCAAGTTGCAATCCATGTCATGAATGATACGCTTATTAGCGAGCATTGTCATGTATGATGGTGAAGGTGGCTTTGTGGTTTCCTAAGCCGATTCTCTCTGGTATACACACACCGACGATAGAGAAGAGGGACTGGATGTTACAGCTGATAAGCTGCGAGATATCACATGTTACAAGTATAATACGCTTGCGTTGCAAAATTATACAACACTTTTTTTTTGTATTTAATCTGCCAAATTACTATAAACGGCGCTATAAGCATGTTTATTTAATAAATCCGAAGCCGGGACTTTATTAAAGTGCTCTCCCCATATCCGACGCCGGCAGTTCCGCTTTATATTAACAATTCAATCGACGAGCTCATCGGACCTCTCAAAGAACCTAATTGTCTTTTCCGACGCCTCATGAAACCTTTTACAAAGTTCAAAAGCTATTTAAATAACTAATTGTAAATTGTAATTTACGTAAGAAAAAACGACCGAGAAGGCATCGGCCGATATACGAGTACACTAGTGAATTATAGGAAATTGATTTACGCCTCATAAGCATCGAGGGATGAGCCTCCTCCGGGGAAATTTGGCACAATCTGGAGCGCGTAACGAATTTAGTGCGCGGCGGCGGCGCCGGTGATCCGGTAATCCCTACTTGATCATTTTTTGGCTCGCGCCCGGCATCATGCAGGATTATCTGGGATATTTCCGCTCTCCCGTTACAAAATTAAGTGCCTCCTACTTTACTGCACGTAACATTTTATAAGGTAAAATATAACAGGCCGCCGGAAAACAAAGTAGGCTCTAGATCGAAAATCTCGGCCGACTGGGAAATGAAAGCTGTGCGTGGTCAACGTAAAGTGTATGTATGCTTCTGTGACATAAAACTCTTCGAGGTCGGAGGATTAACGGCAGAAAGCACGCTTTGGAGCTTTAACAGTTTAATGACAAACATATTTTAATCCACCCGTTGGCTATTGTCCGTAGATATAATGATTTTTACACAGCATCAGCATAGCTGGTACATCTCTTAACCCGGCAACTCCAGTAGCTCTGGCAGCCTTTTAGCAACGACCCTCCGCAGCATGGGTAATTACTTTGGAGTTCCTCGGAGTAGCTTTACCAGGAGAGAGCTGCAGCCGACGCGATCCATCACCGGGCGCACGAAGTATATAAACGCTCTCAATTTAACTAAAACCAAATCTGACATTGATGCATGAGCACAGCGCGCAAGTTTGCAGCCAACTTCCCACGAACATGGGCAAACATTACATGCGGTACCCGGTGGAGAGGTGGTAACGACGAGGCTTTGTTAGATTATATATTAACTAATATCACCGGTTTTCGCAATCTTTTATAGTGGATTTTTTTGTTTCAGTTTCAATTAATTGTTTTAAGAGTAGAAGTATACCGATCCTTTATCTGTGACATTCGTAACTTCATCGACTCTTCGTCAGCGATGATGTTAACCGCCTACATGCTCTCGAGTTATTCCAATATCGTTACAACGAAGCTCTGCCCTTATTGTGGTCAGCTTAAACACGATGAAAACCTGCCGTCTAGTTCCCATGATTTTCAAGTTTATCTACTAAGTTTTGTTGTTGTAAATTATTCACAAAACTTTATCTACTGTATAGACTTTACAGGTAAAACAGAATGCGGACTCCGCTGCGAAACTTCCTTGCGGTAAAGAAAACAATTTCTTGGTCAAAGTAAATAAATAAAACATATAATATTCATAAACATAAAAGTACTATACTGTAATACTACATAAAAACCAAATAAATAAAAACAACTAGACTAGAAATAATGTTCTAAACAAAATATCACAAAAATTTTATGCGATATATAACTGAAATTATTTACTTCTTTGCGCTTCGGGTTCATTATGAATATAAAGGAGCAGAAACAATAATTAGGTGCATCGTAAATCTTTAAAGTAGCCACTTTCCTGTACCATCTACATTACTAAATATACCTTCAACCTTTCAACTCTTTGCTCGGTAGTATTCCTTTGAGCTCGAGTTAGATGGAACTGCAGTCGTCTAACATCGGATTCGCACCGACGACCACAGACTGGACCTCAACATATATATATACATAAGTAAAGAGAAAAAAGAGATCACGGTTTTTTATCATCTCTCCTGTGGGAAAACATATATTCACAGAGGAAAAAGACACGTTAACATCTCAGAAGAAGGCGCAGATAATAGCTCAAACCTGGCAACATTCCTTTTGTTATCTTACAGACAAACAAGCCTACTTACAAATTATTTGAATTATCTAGGAGCTGTTGTTCGGCAAACAGACACGTGTCAAATTTCGACATGAGGGTTGTTTAAGTCGGGGTCAATATTTGTTGACGTGTTTACCATAACGGACCTCGCTTTAACAGCACCCAACTGTTCATCATAAATTACGGCATAGTAATGGGTCATTATCAAAGCTATATTAATCACAACAATAACTACACTAATTTTTATCGTCAATTAATTCTTTATGTTGGTTTTTTCAGATATTTTAAAAAGCACAATGAGGTAACTTTGTACGGAACATAAAAATCTAGAAAGTCAAGACCGTTGGTCTACCTCATCGGCCAAGGGCGGGTTGGCGAATGTCAAATGTCTTTGAAAGGTGTTTTGTTTTAAAGGTACCGGTTTCGTCACAACATTTTCCTTCACACTTTGCGTTTGTAAGTTGCGTGAGTATTATTAATAATTCCATTAAATAAACTAGACCTGGAACTGGCTGCAGGCATCTATTACCGAAGGCCACCGGGAAGGAAACACCGTGGTGCTGCTCCAGCGCTTGGGTTGTAGTGTCGTTCCCACACCATATTTGAATTTGAAAGAGGACCACAACGAAGTTAGGTGCAGCAACGAATTTAAACACTGAGATTTTATATTCCTAGTGTCATTGCCCATTATACAATTAAATCAGTAAACCGCATCCTTCAAAAGAATAACGCGGGTAAACATTTATTAACACATATACTGTTATCCCCTGAATATTCTCTTCAAACAAGCGATGAAGATGAATATTAGAGCTACTAGTTATCAATAAATAATGTTGCGGTTGTCAGTTATGTGGCTATGGGGAGGTTGACTAAAAGAAAATAATTTGTAATAAAAATAACAGTCGCGGTACCATAAAGCAGCCTCCAGGAAGAGAGAATGAATTTATAATAGAGTAAGAGAGGTGTATTACGACAGTAACACAAATAACTGATAATAAATGGAAAAATGGAATCATAATAAATGTTTTAGAATTAATAAAAACCTAAAGCGCTTGAATAACGTCCTTATCATCAGGTAATAATGGGGGATTTAAGTCATCTCCCTCCACGCTGGCCCAATGCAGGTTGGTGGAGAGCCAGAGCATCGTTTGTTGATTGGTTGGGTGCACTGAGAACAGATGAGGTTGACTTGGGTCCCGTGAATTGTTGTGTGGGACTCCTTACCACCAAATTCGACAGCGTTTAATACGAGTGAGTGACACATTCGCAGAACGAGTAACATTATTGTTTAATTATAGATGAAGTAATCAACAAAAAGTTTGATTACAATTTAAATTAATAAAAACACCTAATGCAAAAATCTTAGTAAGTACGAAGTAATTTTCCGGCGGCGGAGCGCGAGCCGGAACGTTTGCTAGAACATTCTCGCAGCGGCGCGCTCATCTAACTGGAACCGGGTAGTGTCGCTATTTTAATTGCTTGTACTCGTTGTTTGCGGAATTATGTAAACCGTGTAACTGTTTTTATGTGTTACCGCAGCAACTTCTGAGGTCAACCGAGAACGCAACGTCTGGTGCTTCACCGCATTGTCGCTCACACGCAAATTTCCAAGTACACAAGTTGAAAATCAATATAACCTTTTCATAATTTGAGAAATACAGTGACTAAGCCGTTCGCCTTGTCGTATTAAGCCCTCTGAATAACAAAAGGGTGCTGCTGCGGATGTGTAAACAACGCTACAGGAAACATGAAAATAAAAACCAAGTGCACGCACTCACATAATGTACAGGTTTTAGAAGTACAAATAGTTATCTTGTTTGATGAAATCGGCCGCCTTCTCCGCGATCATAATGATTGGCGCGTTGGTGTTGCCGCTGGTGAGGTTGGGCATGACGCTCGCGTCCACCACGCGCAGCCGGCGCACGCCGCGCACGCGCAGCCTCGCATCCACCACGGAACCCATGGCGCATGTGCCAGCATAGTGGAACATCGAGTTCATCAAACACCGCACGTAACACCGCCAGTACTCCGTGCTCCACAGCCTCAGCCCCGAGCACATGGGCAGCTTCAAGTCGACTATCTCGGCGCCCACGCTCTTGAAGTACGTCGTGTTTACGATGCGAACGTAATCTTCGACGTATCTTACGAGCTCGTCCACATCCCTCTCGTCCGTGAACATGCCCGTGTAAATCATCGGAGGGTCTTCGACACTTCTGCTACGCAACAACACTCTCCCCCGCGATTTCGGATGCAGAATATTCAACGTGGCTAACAAAGTGTTCCTTCCTTTGCCGGCATCGTGAAGATTTTGACATAAGTCAAAATCAAGCCAGAAGTTAAAAGCGCAAAGACTCAAAGGTATGTCGGAATCGTTAGGAACTACAAATTGGACCACTTGGTAATCGGGATACTGTTGAAGTTTATCCAGTGCGACATAACCAGTAAAAGCGGGTACTGAAGGGTAATGTTGATCGGGAGGCTTCGAAGACGCGTTCGACTCTTCCATTTTAATCGAAATTATAACATTCACATGGTCCTGATAATTCGTACCGACTGGTAAATTACTACGTACGGGTATTTCCATCTCCTGCAAATGCTCCTCCGGACCAATCCCGGACAACATTAACAATTGCGGGCTCCTGATAGCACCTGCCGACAGGACCACCTCCCGGGTCGCGCTGAACGTCATTACCTCACCGGATTGCGTCCTCGCTTTCACCCCCACGGCGTTGTCATGCTCGTCAAAAATTATTTCAATCACTTTAATGTTTTTAAGGATGAATAGATTTTTTCGATGTTTGACTGGGGACAAGAAAGAATAGGCAGTGCTCTGGCGGATACCTTCCGCGATGGTATACAGTTGATTGGTGAACCCTAGCTGACAGTCGCCGTTTACATCCAAGACAACGGCATGTCCTAACTCGCCAGCCGCTTCCAAAAACCTTTCTGTTTCTTGCCGATCCTCCCTCGTGACGCCCAGGTATCCACCGGTGCCGTGATAAAAAACATAAGGCGAGTACAGGAGGGTTGGATCTTCAAGCCTTTCGCTTTTAATGAAGTAAGGTAACACACTTTCCCAGCTCCAAGTCCAATCGTAAGTGGCGTTCGCCCAGACCTCGTAGTCGTATGGATTACCTCTGACGTAAAACATGTAGTTGATACTGCTGCCGCCGCCGAGCATGTAGCCGCTGGTCAAGTTGGCGACGCGGTTCCTGTGACACTGGTGTGTCCTCTTATCGTACTCTGACGTGTAGTTGTATTCGACGCGACTGCGCGGCATCAGCGCGAACAAACCTGGAAACTATTGCAGAGTTTTACAATATCTGTATGATAATGTGGTTACCTGTGCACCGCTACCACCATCTGAATCTCATTAACACTAGATTTACCAGAACAGTCAAATTGACTGGTCTTGTAAGTTCAATTTGAAATTATTTCTTCATGAAATATTTTCTTCCTGTAATGATATCATGACTTTTGTAGCTTTGACTAAAAAAACAATTTTATGAAATTTATGTTATTTAATATATATTCATGACAAATGTATAAGGTTTAGATAGAAATATGTATAGTTAAACAGTTGATAAATCTAAGTGTTAATGTATAAATTATTTGAAAACAAAAATTGTTGGATTTAATGAGATCAGAAAGTTGACTTTACCGATGTTTACCGGATTACCCGCTTAGATTTTACTAATTGATAATAATATGACGGCCTGTATTCACCAGTATTGGGGAAAGCCTATGTCTAGCAATGGACGTCTATCGGCTGATGATAAAGGTGGTGAATATACACGTGATGACTAACCATGGACTCTATGGGAGGGTCATCCCCCGCCTCTATTAGCAGGACCGACACTTGCGAGTTTTCAGTGAGCCTGTTAGCCAACACGCTCCCGGCTGTCCCACCACCAGCTATGATGAAATCGAAGGAATCGCCATCTAAAAATACGTACACAAGAAATTATCTGTCATCCGCGACCCATTGGCAAAGCATTTTCTTTATGCGACTAGTAGATGAGACGTATATCGTTACCTTAGTAATTGTGCAGAACGGAAGAAAAGGAATCACACTTCTACAAAAATGCGTAAAACCCCCACTAGTTCTAACACCCTCCCGTCCGATCGGCGGGAATAAAAGGCAAGTGGGTTCGGGGGTTAAGTGAGTTCGTGGGAAGCTAGTGAGAACTATAAGAAGAAATTTGCGAATGAGAACGACTACCTTTTTATTGTAATTTTTATTACAATAAAATATTGATTATTGTTTCTTGGCATTTTTCCTTCGCAATCCCAGCTTCCCTCACAGTAATTGCACTAGCATACAGAACCTTTCCTGCTAGAACATAATAATATTTGCACATTACTGATTCTATAGCAAATAATAGTGTTTCCAGTGAGTTTTATTAACGTTGTAAATGGTAAACAATTCAATACGTAAATATTTACAAGTGTATCGGTGTGTATTTACACGCGCATGTAACTCGCACAGTAGTTACACAAACACACACGTATCTATTCAGTTTTACTTTTAACAGTACGTTCGCCTTGGGAGGTATGAATCCATTTAAACTTTGAAACAATTTTTTCATATTAATCCAAAAAGTTTTTTTATATTTTAGTCACGGCTTTGCATAGTCATGTACTTCATGTTACGGCTTTCGAATGAAACATTATGGTTGTAATTGTTTTTTATTCAACTAGACGATCAGACGGGCAAGTCGTTCACCTGTTGATCAGTGATACGTTTACCAATAACATCGTGGCGCTGGTTAAAATGGTATACACAGCACGACATTGTGCTCGTCGACTTGAGACATAAGGTGATGAGTCTCGTTACCGCGATAATTTCACTAACATACATCACCCTTCAAATTGGAACACATTAAAGTTTATACAAAAGAAGCTGCGGTGATACCTACCTAGATGGTTTCCGGTAAACGAGACCTACCACTAGTTTAATATAGTAATGTAATGTGTGTACTGACCGTTGATTGTGCAGCGCTGCTCGTACAGGTATGCAGTGAGCTGCAGCGTCGACAGCAGGCTCAGAGCACCCTGCAGCTGAGTTATCTCCGCAACTCTCGCCACTCCATCCATCACAGTTTCCTATCTTCATACCACGGAGTAACAGCGTTATTATTAATAATGTTATACTTCATTAAAAAAAATCATGCATTCCTCATCTGATCAATAATAGTATCCTCGGCCCTACCTTTACACATGACATTAAATGTAAAAAATCCTTTATATTCAATCGATCAGATGGAGATATAAGTGTACTCCTTGTAGTCTTTTTACCTTCAGCAAATTATATATTTGCATTAACGTTTGCCGGTGCCTTGTGCTTCCGCTGCACTGCTGAGAGCTAAACCACAAGGTTATTTCTAAACAATTCTATTTCAGTGCATTTTAACATTTGATTCAAATATGAAATAACTAGACAAAATGTTAATTGCAAGTGCAAGACATACACTCATATATACAGCAGCAGAAGCAACAGCAGAAGACCTGTCTAACACAAACAACGCGATCAAACCGCAGTTTTTGTTAATGAAACATTAAGGAATGCTTTGTCCCTAGCGGAATGACAATAAACGTATTAAAATTAAAAAAAAATATATCACAATGATTAGTTTTATATACAAAGTTTGAAACGCCGTCGGAATCTTCAATTGTAATGTATAAACGAGGCTCTGAAGAAGATGTGGACGGCTTCGTTAATACCGAAAAACGATAGGTTTAAGAAAATATATATTCAGTGACTATATTTTATTTTTACAGATTTACACTACTTTAAATTTTATTATAAACTTGACCGCCTTCAATAATTTTATGTTATATTCAACATATCTCCAAAAATCTTTGATTATCACCATTACAGCCCAATGACGTCCACCGCGGATCATCTGTTTCTCCCCATCAATCGGTTCCGGTCGGACGTCACTTGTACCAGTTATTATTATACAATTAGTACATATTTAATCACAACAATATAGTTAAAATGAGGCAAATTGCCGGAGGTTATGTTAAACAGTAATAAAATCCCTCAAACTGTTATAGATCTGCTTGTTCACGAATTTATAAATAAAGCTAATAATACATTCATTAGTAAAGCGTTATAGTGTTGATGATTATTTGAATGATAATGATGTGTGGAAATAAAACGCGCTGATTAATGAGCAGAACGTACATAAGTCTGCGTGTAGCACATTGTGCAATTGAAAAAATATTGAGGACGGCCGTTGAGTTCCTTGCGCCCATTCTTCTCAGGTCTTTGCTTTGCTAATGGATGGTAGAGTTTTGACGTTCAAAAAATTAACTATTGCTCCTATATTGAAAAAAAAATTGACTTTGTCTTACCTGGAATGAGAGTGGGTGGTAGTGAGCGGTCAGCGCGGCCGACTGACTGCGTGCTGCGGCCGCACGCTGAGGAACGAAGCAACAGGTTTTTTTTTGCTAAAAATTAATTGTGCTTGAACCAGGGCACCCTTAACGAGTGAACGCGAACGTACTCACGACAATGTAGATATGATCAAATATTTAAATAGTGCAATCTTAGCTTAAGTTCGACCTTCATTGCTCATGCATTGTTGCAGCGGAAGTTGCTGCTGTGCGTCGGACCATTCATTATGTACTGAACATTAAGGTATTTAAATCGTTTTCATTTTATGCGTTCGTTCATTCTTAATGGAATAAAATGTAAGGAATCTAGTAATATATTTAGTTATACTACTCCTACCATATATTGATTCGACGTCTATTACTTTTCTTGGTGGTGACGATGTGAACGAATAGCAGTTAAATGCGTCGAATGCCGCCGCCAGCGTGTGCAAGCTGTTGCACTGCATTTACAATTATATTATGCTGTCTACCGTGTACCAGATCGAGTATCGTGGAATACCGTGGCGTGCTGTGGCTTGCGGAGGAGTACAGACGAGGTGGAACCGTTTAATTTCTCTCCTCTTGACGAAGGCGCCCCCGCTGTCGCCTGTCACGCGACACCGCTCTCACGATGTATGGTAAGCTAAGCGCCGGTTAAGGCTAATGAACACAAGCGGAGCGATTTTTATTATATTACATTTATGACAACAAAATCCAAAACAAATCTCAAATAACTCTCTTACATAAATTAAAAAAAATCTAAATTGATGTAGCCGTTTGAAAGAGCCGACGAGAAAGCAGCGGCTGTACAAAAGTTCACATGACGAAAGCGGTGTAAATATTCCCGACATCAAATTTACAAAAGGCTGTAGAGGTTAATTACAGTTATGGCTACTACTCAACAAATAATGCGTCATCTCGCAAAGATTTATGAATCATCATCATGATCAGCCGATAAACAAACACTGCTGGACATAGGCCTCTGCCAAAAACGTCAACACCTATCAATTCTAACTGCATCCAGCGGTATCCTGCAAACCTGCCAGATGATCGGCCTACTTAATACTGACCTTCGATAACTACGTTTGAGATTTACCACTAGATTAATTAATATATACGTGGAAAGTGACCCGGCCCGCTGCCGGCTGCCCGCTGCACCGCCGTCGCACCTTTACTCAAGGAGGTTGAAACTTTCCGCTCTGTTTCCAATTAAACGTGTAAACATATTGTATACCGTGTTCTCATTGCTGCTGCCCGCGGGTGGACTACCCGTACATCTCGTAGAGACTTACTGGAACCCAGTAAATAAATGAAAACTTTTCTTTTTCTATTTGGAAGCTCATACCCGGCCGCTGCGACGCAAGAAGCTCAGCTCCCGCGTCTGCACTTTTCTTATCACCGTACCACACAATGATAAAGTAAAAATAATATAAAGTAACAAAAAAATATAAAGTATTGAACATTTAGAATGAAGTCAGTAGTCAATAAACGTGTACGAAAGTAAGGCGTGTTTCATTTAAAATAAAAGCTCACAAGCCAAAGTGTGTCGTACACTATGTAACATATAGAATACTATTTTTTTGGGAAATTCAGTATTATTTTATTTGTAAGTAAACACCGTGTGCGAGGAGCGAGTGACGTTATCTCGCAACGCCGCAGAGATACCAGATACGGCACAAAGCGAACGCGGCCGGGAAACCGCAGCAGCCTGTCTACAAACGCAGTACCGGCAAAAGTACACTCGCACCAGCATATTCTGCGGGGATACGGGCGTCCATTTGTATATAATATATATATATATATATATATATGTGTGGCGCGTCCCTAACGCCATCTATAATTTAAATGTTGAACTGTAATTTTTGAGTACTGGTAGTTACAAAACACAGTTCTAATTTCATAACGTAGCACCGTACACTACTGGGGTGACTAAATGACAGTTCAGTTTGCTGAACTATGTGTGTGACGTCACGAGGAGGGCGCTAGTGAGACAGTTTTTGAAGGTTGATGCAGAAAAAGAAAATAAAGTCGGTTACGTTGAAACGTGATTAAATGTTTGATAAACATTGTATCTACCAGCTAGGTCCAAATCCCCACGCCATTGCGATGGAAACTCCCTCTGATAAAGCATAGGTGCCTTTAAATATATTTATGTACTTTACATAAGCTAAAAGGTCAAAGCTTGTCCTTCTTTTCAGTGTTGAATGACAACGTGCCGCTCCGTCACATAGAATTCTGTGGCCTTTATAACACTATTCAAAAACGTAACGTCCTCAAAATATACAATTATCGAACAGGATAGCTCAACCTTACAAAGCAGTCGGTCGGCCGCTGCTTTTCGAAAATTTTCAAACAGTCATTGAATAATAGAAAATATATTTCAATTGGACAATAACCGAGGTAATAGTACGGACGTCACACTGCGGAGATGAAAGGAAATAGAGAAAATATTGTTTTTCGCGTAATGTATAAGTCGCGTGCGGTGTCCAGACGGCGGTTTCCCACGAGCTGGCTCCGGGTCCCGCCTCCCTCCCCACATACGTACAATAATATATATCCGAAGTGAGCATGCCATGGCGATGGTGGAGAAGTGACTTCGAGTTCAAGAATTCTATAATACCGCATGCATGTCAGATGAAGAAGATACATATATCAGGTGAACGCATATCTCGTCTCGTCGCCTTGTACAATAAAAATAAATAATATAATACATCAAGTAGATGTAAATGTAATGTACATTTACATTTTTACCTTGACCCACTCCTCCGACATACTTAAAACTATCAAACGACAGCTGAACGGCTCAAATGGTATGAAGAATCTCCCCAAGCGCTGGACCTACGCTTTACATCAGTTCTAAAAGTACGATTTGTCACTAAACAGTAACGTCCAGACATTACTATGTTCAGCTATGAAAAGCTCTATAGCCAGTGATATTATTAAGAAGGTCCTTATCTCGTGGAGACGAGCGCAGTAGGTCGCTGTGTCATCGTCATAAAAGTAAAAGAATATATATCTCGTTCTCTTAAATTTGCGAAAACTGTATCCCGTTTTGCTATAAATAAAACACGAATTGTTATAACATTTACGCGATATTAGAAAAGTTTGATATTTATTTGTTTACTCCAAGTCCAAAACTCGAAAGGGACCCCGTGATTTAT
>DWLS01003637.1:0-15358 GCA_018246255.1 Pachliopta kotzebuea | reverse complement strand
TCGGCTCACCAGAGCCACCCTCCAGACTTGTGTGGGGTCGTGCAAGCCAGCGGAGAGTCCCCCGACTCTCCGCCGGTGAATGCACAAGACCCAAGCCAACTCACCTGTTCGTGGTGCATCCTGGTAATCAACAAAAAAGGCTCTAGTTATCCACCAACCCGCACTAGGCCAGCGTAGTGGGAGAGGGCTCATATTTTACTTCTATTAGGGGAAAGCTAAGTTTAGTAGGGAACGTCTATCGTTTGATGAAGATGCTTCTTCACCCACAACCCCATTATCGATAAATACCAAATTAAATGGAGGTAGAAAAAGAAATAAAAGTACTATACAGATTCGACAGACTAAGTTAATTCCTTTAAAACTATTCCGGTAAAACCCAAGAGATATTGTATGTAAAATTCGGGAACGTGTAAAATAGTGCACGTATTTAAATAGAGTTTAAAAAAAAGAGCTCGAATCCAGATGTGTTTCAAACGCGGGCAGGAGCGGTATCAAAAAGGCCCCTAAAGTTTTTCCTATCGCCGCGAATGAAAAAAGTTGCCCGAATCAGCTCCCGCAAACCCCCGGCGCATTTGGTGAAAATCTGATATCGTTATTTTAAGCCTCTTTTATTCTTAACACGAACAAAGACGAAATATACGTGTATTTTTTGACGGAACCCAATTTCCCCGCTAACTTTTCACTTACGCGTTCCCCGCCACCCCTCTCCCTTACCGTTCACCACAAGTTTCGATTATTTTTATGAACTTTTTAGGTTGAACGAAGGAAAGAAGCTGAACATACTTTTTTTAATCTGATAATTGTTAAATTATTTTACTATGTTAATTATGTCCATGTTCTACTTTAGTTAACTGATGGCAGGTCCTTTTGCCGATAGCGCTGTAGTCTCGGGCTGCCAAGAATAGGACTAAGGTAAGCCCTGCCTGTCATAGAAGGAGATTAAAAGGGTTTTCGGGTTTCGCGGGCATTCAATGCCTGTTAAGGGAACCCGAGACAGACGACAAGTACGAAGAGGTCTCGTATTTTGTCACAGCATACTGTTTATGCTGGAGAGGGCAGCAGCTCTCCCCAGGACGTGCTTAGCAGCAGTGCAGGGAGGCACCGGTGAACTCCGTAGGAGATCCTGGGGCCTTCCGCAATGCACTGAGGATGACCACCGAAGGGGTTTTAGTGGATAAAAATCCACATAGCCCTGACTTCCTCCCAGAAGAAGGGTATCTTCAGAAGATTTCCTCCCCAGCAAAAAAGTCTCTTTTGAAGGAGACCGTCTAGGGTAGTTACTTGAATTTGAAATGATGTTCTTTAAAATTTAAACTTTCAATAATACTAACACCTACCAGATACAAATAGCCAAAGAGATTTTATTACAAATTCATACATACTATAATGCAAAAAGACTTTTCTCCAACTTATTATGTAGACATGTGTATATATACATAAAAGGTACCTATATAGACATAGGTATGTATTTATTGTTATGTATAAAAGTGTACATGTATACATAAGTAAACAAACATTTTTTAATTGTACCTTCGTATGAATGATTGACCTTACTAGTTATTATTTAGTACTGAAGTTTTTGACCGGTAGGTAGAATGAATAGTCTTTCTCCTTTCTTTCTCTCGTCAAGGTTCGATTCGTTCGGTTTTCTACAATTATTTATAGAAAAAACTTTTGTCTATTTATTATAAAATAGTAAGTGTCAAATTTTGTTGCTCATTTTAATGCTCACAGGCTTTATAATAAGTTTTTTAGAATAAGAAATGTACCATGTTATGTCAAATGCATTAGCGCAATATGCTGCAGGAAAATTGGAATTGAATAGCATTTTTTTCGTCTAATGTTGTAAAACATATTTAAGTTTTAATTAATCATTTATAAATCATAAAAAGAAAAAAACTTGAGAAATAAGTATAGGCGACAAATTGTTCTTCGTGTTTTTCCTCGGTGAGTAAGGACGTCATTACCGACACTGCCACGGTTTCCTCCGGCAGAAATAGGTTCGAACTTTAGTTGCGCCCCTCGGGGAGAAATTTCTTCGAAACCTTTTTACTGCGCAGCGAAGCCTTTAAAGTAACATCTCCGTTGGATAGAAACTTTCTAGGTCCGGAGATTTTGCAGTGATTCGGTGTCAATGAACTGTATCCTTTAAGCGAACAGTCAACATGCTTCATTGTCGATCTTTATGATAATCATCCTGTTTGATATTACATTTAGGAAATATTACTCTCTATAATTTACCATCGAGTATTTCGGGCTTTTAAGCATGAAGTAATAATTGGCATGTAGCTAACAACGGGCAGAAAAACTGAATGGAGACCATGTCTTGGCAACCGCAGCATAGGACGAATGGCCGTGGTGAATATAGTAAGGAAACATTGAATATAGGTAACATCAAATCATACGAACTGCAAATCTTTTTAAAAATCTAGGTAATGCAGTAAAGTCTAATAATAATATTAATGATTAATATTTTCACAATATGAAATAAATTATAAATCATGAGCAAGAAAATCTAAGTAGGTTTTTGCTCATGGGAAATTTCTAGGTAATAAAAGTATTGGTCTTGTAATCTAATGCTAATAATAGCACTAAGGTAAGCTCTATTAGTTGTATAAGGCAACTAAGAAGGTTTTCACGTTCATGGGCTCTGAAGGCGGGGACCCTCAATGCTAGTTTAGGGAGTCAAGGTTGGATATCACCAAGACGGGGCTGCTGGGGAAGGTTATATTCTTGGCTTAGTGGAAGTTGGCAAAGGCACTGGTGTGTCTGTAGGAGATCCTGAAGCCCCTCGCAATGCACTTGATGATGACCACCGAGACGGTGTTATTCAGTACAAATAATACTCTAGTAATTTTAATACCGTACTGAACCTTTTAAACCGGAATACAGTAATATTTGCACATTACTATTTGTCGACTGCAATTAGAGCTGTGGTGGTACCTATATAGATGGTCTCTAGTAATGAAGACCTGCCACCAGTATCTTTAACAGTGATTTGTTTTTTTTTGTACGTATGTATTACTTGTAAACTTACATTTTAACCAGTAAAGTTGTATACTAGAGCTTTATAATGCAAGCCCTGGCACTTCGTTTCTGCAGTAGTTCATTCCGCCAGATCCCCTAAGGCTGAACACTTCGGCCTCTCCGCCCGATAGTTATTTACCAGTCGGAGAAAGTAAATTACACCTCGTAGCGAGTAGAATGCAACACCCAGGCCCGGGAGAGTGCATGCTGATATTTTATCGCTTCTAACCATTACCAGGTAGTGAATTGGAGAAGCAAACGTGCTTGAAGGTAGCAGTACCATTTCTATATAAAAGTTGACTTATTACTAATTACACACATCAATTAGTACCTTTAGTAATGTGATGATAAAATTAAATGGTAAACTATTGCAGGTCAAAAATCTAGTAACTATAAATGAGTAATCATAAAAAATTAAGATCTTATTATTTACAAAACGATTCCAATTTAAAAGCAAAGACGTTACATCTTTTACTTATGATCCTAACGTTGAAGGAAATATTACACCCCTTATAGATTGTCCAAAATATTTAAGGGAGAAGACAGAAATAGAGATAAGATTGGATGAGAAGATTAGTTAAGAGTGAGAAGAGCTTTAAAATTTATAGAGAAGATTACGTAGGATGTTGTTAAAAGAAATAAAAGTGATTAGGTAGTACAAGAAATATTTAACCGATCTCCTGATTGGTTGTTTAAGAAAGTGAAATATAGATATATATGTATGCATGTGAATATACATGTATGGGTGATTTCATATATATCCCCGTTTTAAACTACGTGGGTTTTATAACGAGCATCATAGTAACAAATATAAAACCAAACATAAAAAATACTTTTCTAAATGTAGCGATGAAAATTAATTTTATTAGCGATTATTTCAGTACTCTGTTATTGTCTAGAAGTTCAGATTATTTTTAGGCGAACACTTAGCTCTACTCGCGGAAAGCATTAACAACTCCTTAAATAAATTATTAAAGTCTGCGGAGTATTCAGATTTATAATAAAAAACGTTCATAAGTATTATTCGACGAAATGTAGGAGATCCTAAATTGTTATTGTCTCAAACTGCTATTGTTAATTTTGCATTGACTATGATTTAGTAAAGTGTGTGTCTGAATTTCGTTGTGAGCGCGCCCTGGCCAAACAGTAAGGCCGACCAAAAAGAAACTTGACATTAATATTGAATTTGGTACGGAGATGGTTCTTAGCCATATCCGGTTCCGCTTGGTCAACCGTAAGTAGTGCCGAAAGACATTAGGTTGATACCTAGTTATGATTAACTATGCATATATTTAGATTATTCTTAAAATACTATTTATTTGTACTTCCTGTATAACTGGCCAACCGAAGGTAGGACCAAAAGTCACTAATACCTTAATGATGCATATTTTCTATGTCTTCATTGAAGTAAAAGTATTCCTCGTCAAAAAATATTTTTTTTATGTACTTCCGATTCTGGTCGATCAACCGGAAGTTGTCCAAAATCTGTATACCGATATAGATATATCGCAAAATTGACAGTGAGAAACGGCGTTACTCAGACCGTCGTTTATTATTTATTATAATTTAAAAAGTTTAAAACTGATTATGGGAGTCCATTTTGTACTTATTTTCAGCTACTCCATATGTTACTAACAAATCTAAGTCCTGAGTAAGTTCAGGCCAATGTTTCGAGAAGTTTATAATAAAAAGTAGCAAACAAAAATAGTTTCTACATCATCAGCCGATATATGTTAACTGCTGGAAATAGACCTCCATCAGTATTGGGAGATTTGGGCCACATTCCATGTTCCTGACTCAATGCGGATTGGTAGGGAGCCAGATCCTTGTTTGTTGTGTGGGACCCCAGACACCCCCACAGTTGCTTTAATATCTAGTAAATATATCTTAATTCCTTAAGTTTGACGTATTTGTTTGTGGGTTTGGTATTAAAAGTTTTACAACTTTGTTGCCAATTTTCAAAATTAGTCGTGTCATTTAATATCAAGTCTATATAGAAGAGAGCAGGAAAGAAATGAATATACAAACAGTTTAATATAACAAAACGGAAATACCAGGTATTTCTGTTATTGTATTACGAGTGCTGCTATTTGAAAAACAAAATACTAGATATTGTTTTCAATGTCGAATTGCCATACCGCAATTTTGCGGCTACTACGTATTGTCCCACAGCAAAGTGGTTCCGTAGTGCGACAGTCTATTGAGGAGCCTTAAAATGCTTTTTAAAATTTTCCATTTCGAATAATATCAGTGGTACTGTTTTTACTGCTTTACGTCACTTAAAGAAAATATCTGTATAGTAATAATAAGTTTTCAGAAAACATTTTTTGATCAAATCAACTATGGTGTATCATGTTTGAAGGTCCAGTTCGGAAAAGATTTAATATTAAAAATATATAACGGATACTTAAAAACCTTCACTTTTTACTTGACGAGTCGAGCAAGGCGTTCACCTGATGGTGAGTGATACGTTTGCTTGGTGCTGAGGAGCCAGAGCCTCGATTGTTGACTATCAGGGTATATCACGAGCAGGCGAGGTTAGCTTGAGGTGTTGTGTGAAACTTCTTACACTACTCTTGGGTACCTTACGTCTAACATTGCTTATATTATGTAATGATTGATATAGGTTATATTTTTTAGGAACAGAGACAGATAAATAGATTTTTTATTGATATGTTACTGGGAATTAAGTTAAATAACTAAACTTGTAATTTAAGTGTGGGTATGTGTGACATCGCTATAAGCGATCTCTTCCAGACAATCCAAAAGAATTTAATTCGTTATTTATGTTTAACGATCGTAAGTTATATGTATGGAGTAAAGTAGACGCTCATACCATAAAAATAATACAATTAAAGTATTTCGCGTGTATGCAATTTATGTTAACTGGTAGGTCGTCGGATTCATTAGTTGCTGAAGCCGTAGTACGGTCGCGGCGCTGGGACGGGCTGAGTGCTTACAAGTGCGTTGCCATGACGACCGGAGCGCGCTGGATGTGAAGGGTAACCAGCGTTAATTGTAAGCATGTTCCCCACCAAGCCATCAATAACGAGAACACATCACTACATATTTTTTTATTTAACTAAGTCATAAGACGAGCTAGGCGTTCACCTGCTAGAAACGCTCGCCCATAACAACGTGGCGCTGATTAAGAATAAACACAGCACCACATTGCGCTTGTTACCTTGGGAAGAAAGATATCAAGTCACGTTACCTCAGTAATTTCATTAACTTAAAGCCTTTAATCAAAACATAGTTATATTTACACAGTACTATCTTTCGCTTGCAACAGCAGCTACAGTGGTACCTTCTTAGACGGTCTCCTCTCAACAGATACCTATAACCAATATTCACCTTTAATACTCTACCATTATTCATGTACATATATATACACTATGTCCATTGTATATATATTCACTACTTAAGCTAATTAAATATCCAAAAAGCCCCTTAACAAAATAATATACGTTTCGTAATCATAGTGTTTGTAAGAGATTCTAGCATCATAAAACACTGAAGGAGACTGGGATGTTATATAACCTAGGCTTCTACCAAAAGTCGAAGTAATGGTTAAAGATTTATATCCAGAATTAAAAAAAGAAACAAGTCTAATACATAATCAGATAATCTTTAAAAATGTGCTTGAAATGTCTTATTCGATGGGATTCAACAATAACACATTCCATGTGAATTTTTCCATTTCTACGTCCAACATAAGTTATTCCTTAATACCCTCAAAACGAACTTGCTTCAGCACTTCACATAATAAAACTGGAGACTGCCACGAACAAAATTCGAGTGAGGCATTACTCCTAAGTTTAATCTCAGGAAGTGGTTTCGTCTGCGTAACCCAATTACAACCGAATTCGGGGTAAACGTCAATTAAGTCGCCCCTTGTAATGTTTCGTGATACAAGTAGGCATTTCAGGGCAGAGGAAGCTTTGCGGGGGTAGATTTGAATTTGCTGTTTCAGAAATGTGATTTATATGTAAAAGTTATAATTTATTGCATGCATGATAGTCGTGATAGCCTAGTGGTTTGAACGCCGGCTTTCCACTCCGTAGGTTGAATCCGGCCTGCAACAATGAATTTTTCAATGTATATGCAGTTACTATAACACCAACTAATATCACTTGATTAATATGTCTGACGGTGAAGAAACATCGTGAGAAAACCTACATATCTATGAGATGACCATCCGTGGTCGGACTAGTATGTGAAATGGAGAAGGCAATGGCATCACCACTGCATTATAACTGCAAAGAAAGTCGTCGTGTGTTTCACTAGACACGATGACCACGACCCCCAGTCATGAGGAAATACGACATAAAGGAAGACGTATGCATGAGTTTCGAATATTGATATGATGATTGTATTGTAAATCAAAAATATTCTCAAGAAGCTTTTCTTCATAAAGGATATAATCTTTAAGCGTGTAGTAAGGTTTGAGACGAGGTTGGGTTTTCTGGCTATCTGACCTAAATTCGTCGTATACCCAGTCATTTTCTATTTTCTTACAAAGTAGAAACCTAGCTACATATATAATATTTTAAATAGATTGAGCATTATTTTGTAGTGATAAATCTTTGCCTTAGAGATCGTTTAGATATATACCTCATAATGTGACCATAAAATTTATAAAATATCTACAAAAACTATATGAAATAAGGTGAACTTTATTGATCATAAACAAGGCTGTCTTTCGATATGATAGATAGACTTGTTCACCCGAAGTTAGCGATACTTCACACAAAATAACGTGATATTAATTAAAATGGTATACACTGTACCATATAACGTTTGTTGTGAGATACGAGATTTCAAATCTTGTTACCGCAATAATTTCTTTAACTACAGAACATCACAAATCTGTAGAGATATTTGCTGTAGTGATATTTACCTAGACGGTCCCTAACCTACCTAAAATTGTGTGACTGGTAATAGCAGTTATCATCTGTTTATTAAATTTATTAATAAACTTTAATATGTAATAATTACGGCTACGAAGAGAAAAGTTGAATTCGTAGTTGCTCATTATTTCCTCGTTTTCCTCCGGAACTCGATTGATTATTGCAACACTTCAGCATTTCCGCTTTGTCTATCCGTTTCGAATTAATCAATACGATGCTTCATTCAGTCATTGTCAATAATGTGTTGAAAAAAAAATGTATATTTAAAGTACCAGCGCGGTCACCCCGGCGGGCTGTCAAAGTGACAACCCGCATGATTGATTGCGTTTTTGTCTTCAATCTTCTTTTTATTGAAATTGATGGCTTGTTTCGAGGGTGGGCGCATTGTTATTGAATAATGAACTTTTATTAATCATCGCTGAAATCTACTGAACAATGTAATACGTAATAACGAGACGTATAACACAAACGAACTATGGACGACCGTCAGGCGCTAGTTAAGACGATACCGCATTCCCACCGCATTACCTCTTTCTCTTCCCACTTATATTTTTGTCCATCTCTTCGACCCTCCTCTTATCCTATTCCCTCGGCTTTCTCCTCTCTTCCTTTAGTTTATGTATATGTTTCAGCTTGCGAAATCCGGATCCGCCAGCTTTAAGACCAACGAAGCCTTCACGGCCATAATAGTGACAGAAGGCGCCGAAATCACCACAAATAAAACCGCATTATACTTGTCATTTTGCGATATTCAGTTTTTAGCCTCGTTACCCCAGTAATTTCACTATCATACAACCCCCTTTAAACAGGAACACAGTTATTTTCTTTGATGACGAGAATTTGAGACGAGAATGGCGTTCACTTACTGGTAAGTCATGCGTCTGCTCATAACAACGTGGTGCTGGCAAAGATAGTATACACAGCACCACGTTGCGCTAATAGCCTTGAGACGTAAGATATTAAGTCTCGTTACTCCAGTAAATTCACTAGCATACAACCCTTTTCTGCTGCGGTGTTACCTACCTACATTGTCTACTGCTTCAGAGATTTTCTACCAGTGCAGTGATCTTTATTCATTTGAATATAGTAAAATTACAAAGGTAACTAGACCTTAGTTCTCAAGGCGACTGCTTAACACAATCTTAAGCTTAGAAATTAGGAGATCCGCAGAAGAATCTAGGTCACCGACATAGCCCTAAGGATTGCTAGACTTAAATGGGAATGGGCCGGGCACATTTCGTGAAAGACTGACGGTTTATATGGCAGTAAGATCCTGGAGTGGCGGCCGCGTACTGGTAAAAGTTGTTGGCAGGCCCCTCAGAAGATGGACTGAAAATCTGGTGAAGGATGCTGGCAGCTCATTCGGTATGAAGATCCTTTAGGGAGGCCTGTACTCAGAAGTTAACAACACTGACAACAATATCTATAATCCAAACTAATTTGTCATTAAAACTTATCCCTTATGTCTGATTTTATGCCAAATTCTACCTCCAGGTCCGATATTTCTTTTCCCTATATCAGACATTTTACTTACATGTTTGTAATACACTCATCTTATAAGTGGATCAGATGCAATGCTAATTTTTTATTAAATTGTTAACCTCTAACTTAACTTGGTAGAGAAGTCAAGGTAAAAGTTTTTATTTAATGTAGTAAAAGTTCACTTATTGTAAATCTTCCAGCCATTCGCAAACCAGAGACCTCAGACCTGAAGAGAATGGGCGCAAGAAACTTCATGGGCTGTACATAATTTTTTGTAACAATACGTCTTACACTCATACGTGCTGCTCGAAAATCAGCGCATTTTAGTTCCACACATCATTATCATTCAAGTAGTCATCAACACTATGGGTAAAGGAGAAGAATGGGTGCAAGAAACTCTGCCAGCTGTACTCAATTTCTTTTTTCTGTAACAATAAGTCTTACATGTAGACTTACGTGCTGATCGAGAATCAGCGCGTTTTATTTCTTCACTTTATTATCATGTAAATAGTCATCAATACCATACTATTGTATCGTATATTACAACCCTCTGTACCCAAACGTACAGAGGGTTGTAATATACGTAAATTATTGATACGGAACTTTCGGTAACAGGTTTAATAAAATCAATTGTTTCCGCCACAAAAAGGTCCGTGTTGCGGCGGCGTGATGTGCACGCACGAGCGCAGACCCCATGAACCAGACACGCCAAGTCGCCCGAGAAATTGATTCAAAAATATACCAACGAATGGAATAGTCGTAACTGAGTTAGCGCCCGGGGCCCTTACGCCCACTTGGTGTTTGGCATCAAATCCGAATTTGTTTTCTTTAAGGACGATACTATGTTTATTGTTTCCGAGTCGATCTATTTATTACTTTTATTGGGTATATTATCTTTTTAATGGTAGTAAGGTTAAACTTGATACGTAACATATACAATCTTTATTTTCGGAATATCAATAGAAATTCTACTATCTGTACTCATCCAGATAACGCCCACTGCTGGGCAAAGGCCTCAATGATCTCGCCTAACGGTCCCATTCTATTAATATATTGTATTTTGGTATATAAAAGAATAACAACAAATCGTGTATAAGTTCACCAATAACATAAACAAAAATATTTATTAACAATATTATTAGTCTCTATGGTATCCAAAATCTGTATAAGAATCTGTATACCTGTACAAAGAGGAGATGAATTTAAGGGATATTAAATCTTTTCTTACTCTCAACCCTGTGAATACATTTATAGTTGTTTCTCTTTCACTACGTTGTTTCCTTAGAGACCTTAAAGAACTTTCATTTTCTAAATATATAAAAAAAATATGCTATAGGTACCACTAATTTTAAGTTTTACATTCAACTTTCTCACTTCACTTACCAAAGCATTTCCCGTCTCCTAGATTGACTGGTTGAGAATTCCCATAGGCATTTATTCCGCATTTTGGACCCTAATTTTAGGTGTATCAATGGAAGTTTAGAAATAAATAAAAACATCAATAAAGCAGATATGTGTTGGAATTAGTATCAAAGGAAATGCTGGTATATCAATACAACCAGCACAAATAGCTGAAACGCGTAATTACAAAATAAACAAGTTTAACTTTGTCGAAGCGTAAAATAAATTTAAAGACATCAAAGACTCCATCAGATAAGTGTGATCACCATTGCAACGCCGGTAGATAGCGTACAAACAAAGGAGCTCTCCCTACACAGGGAAGCATATTGCAACCCCAATGCGGACCCCCGCCGGCTAAAAAGTTGATGGGGACGGTAATCAATATAGCTTCAGTAATTTTGAACATGTTAGAAAATGTTTTGAAAGACCGTGATTTATATTTGGATAAGGATATCATGAAGCCTTTTGACTCGATTAGAGCAGTGACTTGGGTTACCTATTGTGTCATAAACCAAATAAAGGTTATCTTTTGCCAAATAATGGTTACCCGCGGGCCCACGTCAATCTTCAAGTCTACTTGTACATGTCGGGTTGCCAACTCACTGACCCTTTACAATAATACTTTCTTAATGTAACATTATATTTGTGCACATTTGGAGTATTTTTTTTATTCTTTTATGTTTATTTAAATAAACTAAAAAGATTTGGGACCTTCTATCACAAGTAGGAAATAAAGATCTTTCATCAACTACCCTGCCTAACTTCATGTTGGTACATGATGGAACATGTCGATACTTCACTGTCTTCACTAGAAACTCAAACTCAAAATCGAACTGGGGTCTTTCCGATACCTATAGTAACCACCTAACAAACTGAGCTATCACAGCTTTAAACAATATTTGTTATTATCTACTACCGCTGAATTTGGCTTTTGATTTGTTTCAAGGCAAATATGCACTATATTTCTTCCGCTCAATATTAGTGTACATACATCACCGTGTTCCTGTTGGAAGGTTGTTAGAAATTACCGCAGTAACGAGGCTTAACCTCTTGTATCATCATATCCTATCTTAAATCACAATATAGCAGCACCTTTACCTATGATTAGATTTCAGCTAGCTATACAATACCATACAAAATTAAAACCTCAGTCGTACCGAAATAAATCTTGTTCATTTTCATTGTGACGTACGCGGGTCCTTTGCTTGGGTCCCTTACTTAAATAAATTTAATGAAAAATAAAACCTCTACCGAAACGTAACGTAGACATTATCGTACCGGGTGTACCAACAATGGCATGAATAGGACCTCTCTTATATAGAACCGGATTCTATACATTCTTACCTTATTGGAATTCATCTATAAAGGATTGGTCAACCTTTTTGCTATAATATATATGTGTATATGTATCTACCTTCAAGAACTGTCTTTTGTGCTGTTGGTTATTATGTTACATGAAGGGGGTACGTAAATCGGTACCATTTGGGATTATCTGTTGCTAAAAAAGAGCCGCCGTCCCGTGTAATGTGTATTGTTGCAAATAATAACTGGTCCGTATTACGGTCAGGAAATATTTTATATCTGAAAATCTTTTACGACATTTATTATAGATTTTGAAAGACAAAAATTAATGAAAAAATTAACCAAAAATAATAAAACCTTTTTGTAGTAACATATGTAACAAACTAGTAGATGATAGATCGCTCTTCATACTGATAGAGATATTTATCTTTAGATTTAACAAATTAATAACCTTGTCATTCATAAGGTGTTGTCTCGTTACGACAGTAATTTCACTAACTACAACACCCTCACAGTAATGTATGCATAGTACTTTTTTATTACTCAATGAGGCAACGCGACGTACGAGACGTTTACTTGATGGTGAATAGTAAGCTTGCCGATAACAAGGCACTGGTTAGGATAGTATACACACACTATATTGCGCTCGTTACTTTGAAACATGTCTCGTTACCACAGTAATTTCACTAACTACAAAACCCTTCAAATCAACAGTAATGTGTATACAGTACTGGCTGTCGACTGCAATAATTGCGGTGGTACCTACTTAAACGGTCTCCATCATCAAAGATTTACCACCAGCAAAAATGTAACATGAATGTAGGATTTGTCATAGTTTGTCCTTCTCATTATTTCGCTTAGTTATATAAAAATGATAGCTAGTTAATATTAATACAGTGTTAGGATTACGAAGGTGTATATTTGTGACCGGGCTCAGTCAATTGTGTGAGGGTTGTGTGTGTGTAGGTGATGGCTTTACCGTGAGCGACGTTTCCAATTAGGCAATATTTATAAGGGATTTGGTATTAAGCCCCGCCGTTACAATATTATGTATAATGTAACACCCTGTGTGTAATTGAATTGTAATTAATTGTTACGCCGGTTAAATTGATTGCCCATTCGCTACAAACCCCTACGTTTAATGTTATATGTTATGTACTTAACATAAGCGATTCAGGTTTTTTCTTTATTTATATGTAGATAGATAAACTTTTTATTGCTCATAATAAGGTACAGGGAATAAACTTAAATAACTAAACTCATAATCTAATTGTGGGCAAGGACAGCTTTATCGCTATAACCCAGGCAACCCAAAAGGACAAGAGGAAATACATGGCTGATAAACAAGAAAATAGAAATAACAATAATAATAAATAAATAATTGAGAGTAAGAAATGTTTATAGTATATATAGTAACAGAACAGAAGCATATATTTATCGAAAGCAAATATGTGCGATATACATATAGTATAAAATAAACTTTGATATTATACAAATTAATATAATACATAAATATAACTGGATACAGATTTAAATAAGTAGAAAAGCTTGGATTTTATACATACCATCATTACTGGTGTTAAGTCTCCGTTTCTGAAGACCTTGAAACTGTACAAACATAACTGTGTTTCGATAGATATTACATGTGAAATCCAGTAGCTATTTTAGTTACTCAACTTCCTTCATACTGTAAAGATTTGTACCTTTAGATTAACACCTTAATAATCTTGTTATACATAAGGTGTTAAGTATCGTTACCCCAGTAATTAAGCTAGTTTACAACGCCTTTCAAACCGGAACATAGTATTTTTTGGACAGTACTTTGGCGGCAGAAATATGTGCTGCGGTGGTACTTACATAATAGAAATTCTCTTCTTATGAGATAAGTCTCCAAGTCCCACTAGTGGGAATTATAAAAACTCTCTTTATTCTCAAAAGTATGACATTTTTCTATTTGGTTATTAATTTATGATCGTGCCCACGATCGTAGTAATGAAGAACTGTTATATCTCGGGTATAAAAGTTTTTCCCCGAAATCAAATTATTTTCCAAGAGCCTTCCCTTTTAGTATAAAGCCCTTGACGTATATTATCTGGCGGCTGCCTGCGTGAAACAGTCCCCGGGATCGAATCTGTATTCAGGGCGCGGTGTGCCGGGGCAATGATTACAGCTCGCCGGCGTCTTTATGGTAATGTAACTGTTGGTGGATTCAGTTGCGTTGATTTTTCAACCGACAGTTTTTACTTCATGCCGGCGGGGTGTTTCCGGTTTATGAGGAATTACTATAGGTATTTAGACATTTTTTTTTAAATATTAGTCATCATCGTCAGCCGATAAACACCCACTAAATAGGCGTATAATAATGCAGTGGACGTTCTTCGGCTGATGATGATAACGTGGCCGGACAATGCTCACTTCTCTCTTTTTCCTACCGTTTTACATAATTTTACTTCATCTCAGATTTATTACCAGATCACATGTAATAAAAGTTTTTTTTTATTATTGAAATACTAAAGACAATAAAGACTCATCTCCGCAGATACAACTTTTGTATAGAAAACAATCGTATTAAAATGTGGATCTTGGAACACATAAAAAGAACTATTTTAAATAAACTGTGTTAAATAATGACTTGAATAACCGTAAAATAGGAAAAATTATACATATATACAAAAGCGCGATAGATATTATTTAAATATATTGTATATATATTATAAGTTGCACACTTAGAACAACGTGTATTAGAAATTGGAGTACAGTTGAAAGAACCTTTTCCGTTCAAACACCGTGCGAATTCGCAGAGAGGATGCGAATCTGTGAAAGTTTAAGAGTTTTCACGGAACTTTCGCCCTGAAATTGTACTCTTCACACGCCTTAAAAGAATTTCGAACAGAAAGCGACGCTTAATAAATTGTGTGTTGATGGGAAAAATGTAAGCCCCCCTCACTAACGCAGCCTTTGGATAATGCCGGGAAGACGTTTTTTGTGGCAAAGTAAATTTCAAAGTTTACGTCGCGGAGGCTGTAGTTTGTGAATTCATTACTTCACTTTTATTTTAACATTTGCGATAATATTTTATTAATAACAATCAAGGATATTTCTTATAGATTTTTTTTTTTTTTTTTTTTTTTTTTGGGGTTTTTTACCGGGGGATTTTGGGGGGGCCGTTTTTTGGTTAAAAATAAGTTTTTTTTTTTTTTATTTTTTTAATAATAAAAAAAAAAACAATTATTTTT
>DWLS01003636.1:0-15362 GCA_018246255.1 Pachliopta kotzebuea | reverse complement strand
TCCCTTCCGACACTGCAAAGGCTCCACGTAATATCATCGCTGCAGCATTAAGTTTGCTGCAGCAGATGCTGAGTGGATTCCTGTTCAACACCATATCGCAATATTTAGTATTATCATTTTTTATTATTTTGTTTCTAATATTGTGTGTGTGTGTGTTGAATAAAGTTTCTTTCTTTCTTTCTTCTTCTTAAAATAATTGCTATTGAATTTATATTTGTCATAGTACTTATCAGCTTTTTTACAATTCCCAAATAAGTAATATTTGTTTAGTGTATATTTACGAAACGATTTTTACTTAAAACTAAAACAATTTTCAGCTAAAAAACAGAATTGAATTACACTTTCACTTAACTCATGTTTTACTTTACGTAAGTCATTACGCCCATCCGAAACTTGAGGTATTGTTATAAATGTAAATTACAAGACGTTAGGCGCTATCTAACATCTGTATCAAAGCAATGACGGGCGCATTCCTCTTACATTCTTTTATAAAAGATTTCTCTAAATATATTTTACTTAAAAAAAAACTTCTCACTATTTGTTATAAAGATATACATTAACATTTTCATTCAATTACAACTAAATGTCCAAAACTACATTAAGTTATGTAATGTATGGATTTAAACTATAACGAATATTTTGACAGATGACGAGTGAAAAAAGATTTTACTTAGTTTACATAAAAAGTGCTGAGTTACAAATTTCTACAATACAGTCACAATATACACCCAAGTTACAAGCGACGGAGAGAGCGATGGCCGGAGTATATCTGCGTAATCACATCATAAATGAGAAAATAGCCCTTGGAGACGAAAAGCTGAAGTGGTAATGGGCAGGACGCTCGCAGAACCGATGGACGTTGGGGACTCAAACCCCTGGAATGGCGACCCAGCACTGGAAAGCGCATCGTTAGCAAACCTCCCTCTGGGTTAACATATTATGTATATGAAATCGCTAGGAGTCACTGGATTCAAACAGCACAAGACCGTATTTTGTGGAATACATTACAAGAGACGTATTTACAACAGTGAACGTCCATAGGTTAAAACGATAATATACACCCAAAATTTGGAAATTACACCAAAACGTAAGGAGCGACGATACTTTTAGTCAATGTCACCTCTGTTCTATATTGGCTAAACAAAAAGCTCTGGCGATAGTCCAAAAAGTCGATACTTATTTTCTTCATTTCATTGCTTCACAAATTAGTTTCACAGGTTACTCAAAGAAATTCTATCTTATATCAATCATAAATAACTAGATTAAGTTACTACTAAAAACCATCTCAGCCACAGCAAGTTTGTTATGTAATTTTTTGTTGTACAAGGTTTCAAGACAATTTAAAAAATATTTGATATACATTTCATTTTATTATAAGACATAAATAATGTAATAGATGTATGAAAAATAAAAACGAATGATCTTAAAAGCAAAAGCGAAAGTCAAACTTTGAAATTCGCTTCCTCACGACATACACGCTAGTCCATCCCTCAATATTTTTCGGACGAAAGTGAAAAAGTGTTTCCTTTCGTTATCTGCATAGAATCTATTATACTTATTAACTCAACTTATTTTTTTTCACTCAACTTATTCCTATCTATTTCTATTTAAGTATTTCTCGTTTTTAGTAATTTATAAAAAATATTCTTTATTGAACATGTTGTGCCGACCCTACATAAAGTGGGACCAGGGCAGGAGAAAGAAGAAAGAAGAAGAAGAATATATTATGTAATAATATTTCCGAATCTCTTATCTTTATTTCTAATTATATTCCCTTCTGTTGTATTGTATACACCTGCCTGCTCTATATTTTAAACTATTTTACTTTCTTTACAGGTCTGCTGGAAGAAAACTCTTGTAGGGTTAAGCTCACGCTAGTACTTTCATTTTTTATTATTTTTCTGTTTTTCTTTTTTTGTGTGTACAATAAATAAATAAATAAAAAAGCATTTAATTTTATTTTCTATGGAGAAGAGATAAGTAATGCGTTCACTTGATGGTCAGTGATATGCTATAACAACGTGATGCTGGTTAAGATAGTATACATAGCACCATTTTGCTTTCGTCGCTTTGAGAGGTAAGATGTCAAGTCTCGTTACCTTAGTAATTTTACTAGATTACAACGCACTTCAAACAGCGACAACCGGTAAAAGTTATTGATTCTACCTTCAAAAATTTTTTTAAAGAAATCATACTTAACCGAAATGTAAACAAATCTATCAACAGCAGACTACAGAGCATACTTACACAGCGATGCTGAGAGAACAATATGAACCGTTCAATTAGAAGGAAATTGTTCCAATACACCTCGCAAACAGACGTCGGACTCAGCCTGATTGTTGACCCGCTCCACTTAACTACCTACCCATAGTAAATACTGTTACATACACCTTCTTTAACTATTAATCGATACTATGTACTCAGGTACCTTCCATGAAATATTTGAAATTTAACTAGTTTCTTTATCATTATTAATTCAAACTATTAATTCTATAACAGCATGAATATGTTTATTTATTATTAATACTTTCAGTATAATATGTGAATATCAATAATAGTTTTAAGTTAAGCGATATAGGTGCCCATAGCACAGGCTTGCCTAGTGTGGGGCTATTGGATATCAAATGTCTTGTATCTTTTTGTCATAATTAAATAAATAAATTGATCTTTAAGAAATCTATGACAAAAGAAATCAGTATATTCTTATAAGCAGTTACCGGCAAGATACTAACGCCTACAGCTGTCGTTGAAAATTTTAAGAACATTATTCTAATCTGGTATGAAAGGTGGTCTAGTTAATGAAATTACTAAGCTAAAGATACTTAAAGACTACAAATGCGTCTGTGAAGCAAACATTCTAATTAACATGTTATTGTTGAAAAATGTTAGGTTTAATTAAAAAAATATAATACTCTTTATATATGACAGTAAAAGAAACTACAATACAGTTGGAAGGAAGTAATATCTGAACAAGAGGGTTGGAGATCGTGTTGAATCACTTATTCACGAAGATCCCCACCTCAACAAGGACATGTCCGATTTAAGAGGATACGATGCGAATAAATTACTCGCACCGGAACATTCCCTAAAGTTTCTGCAATATAACTAGGTTAAGGTTTACTTCAATAGTATTTCATACTAATATAAAAGGTTCAAGTAAAATGTTTACGTGAAAAATAATCCAAATTTATTTTATAGTTTTAAACTACACAAATTGTATTAATGATATTATAACAAAGTATTTTACAGAATACAGCAATAAATAGTTTTTAAAAATGTCGTTTTTTTTTATTACCTTAATAATTATGCGACTTACCCAACTTTATAAAATTTATTAAAATACTATGAATACTTACCACGTTATTTATTTTTTTTGAAACAACGATATTAATCGGTGTTATTTGCATAATATTTAAACATTCAACATCGCGGGCAACATTATTATTTGATATAGCAATTACTAGATTATTTGATACAGCAATTACTAGAAAGTTGCAAACGCAAAAAGAACCGTTTTTCCAATCTACTTATTTTATAATTTATTCATGACATTAATAAGTTAAAAATTCAGTTATAATAGTCACGGTTACGTATGCGGATCTAGCACGGGCAGATTTTACATTTTTTTTAAATTATTGTAACATCAATATCAGTAGAAAAAATTAAGAAGAATTATAAATTTTGAAAACTTTTGTATTAATAAGTTTCATCAGAAATTTAAAGCTATAAAACTATATATCCATTTTTCAAATTTATGATTATAAATTCTTTTAGTTTTCATTCATTTATAGCTTACTTAGTCTTTTCTATACTTCGGCAGTGAAAATCTGTACAAGTTTAGTTATATCATAACCAACCGTATCACTCACCATCATTTGAACATCCTACTAGTTCCACTAACAGACAGTTTGTTGACATACAAATATAGATTAATACCAAAACCCACATAACTGGATACGTCATAGTTAGTTGTCACATATACTACAAAGCTGATAAATTGTTGTTTAATATTATTTAAAGAAACGACAGAGTTATCTTGAAATACATCGGAAGATATGAATTAGAAGTAGGTTTAAATTGAGAGGCAGCTCTTGGATATACTCCATGACATACCGTTCGTTTATCTCTAACGAACACGTAGTAAATAGAGAAAAACTAAAACATAGTATCCCAAAAGCGAACGTAGTACGTAAAAAGGTTAAACAGAAACATAAAGTAGAAATGCAGGGTTAACAAAAGCGGTGAGCGCATTAGCGTAAACTGCAGCGGGCTAACATTCAGGTTGCTCTATATTTTTTCTAATTTAAACTACTAATTATACAAATACATTTCTGTGGAGGTCACAGTAATGTATAATAGAACCGTAGTGCGCAAAGTTTAAATCAAAATTAGTATATTAATTACTTTAAAAGATTTAAATTAAAAGTTTAGTAATAAAGATTTTACTTCAGAAAGTTATGATCCTCGTTATCGTCGTAGGCATCATCATAGTCATATTCTAAGTTGTATTTCCTCAACAAAGATAAAAGATAAAAGGTAAAAGACAATAGACAATAGAAAATAGGCAATAGACAAAAGACAAAAGATAAAAGATAAAAGACAAAAGATAAAGCATGAAAGATAAAAGACAAAAGAGAAAAGACAATAGACGAAAGACAATAGATAAAAGATAAAAGATGACACAAAAACAAAGGACAAGACAAGGACAAGACAAAAGATAAAAGTCGAAAGACAAAAGACAAAGGACAAGGACAGAACAAGGACAAGACAAGAGATAGAAGACAAAAGATAAAAAGCAAAAGATAAAAGACAAAAGATGAGGGTCATGGTCATCGTGTGTAGTGAAACACACGACTTTCATGGCAGTTAAAATGGAGTGGTTTGCCATTTTGCCATCTCCATTTCAAACACTAGTCCTGACAACGGATGGTCATGACATAAATAGGTTTTCTGGCGATATTTTCCTTCATCGTCAGAGCACTGACATTAGTTAGTGCTACATAAACTACACATAAATTGAAATATTAATTGGTGTAGGCCGGATTCGAACCCGGTACCTTCGATGTGGAAGGCCGGCGCTCAAACCAATAGACTACCACGGCTTCGTCATAGTCATAATAAGAACAAATAATATCAAAACGTGGATGTGGATTATAATGTTTTCAAAAATGTTAACTTATGAACAAATACTTTAAATACAATTGTATATAACTTTGCAATATAAATTTCACTAGAAAGTATACTTAAAAATAATGGCCTAAAATTTTCCAATTTGTAGCCGATCAATCACTTAGAACGATTATATTTATTTTGAAGGGGCTCTCGATGAAAATCGGCAAGAAAACTCGCTAAGATCGCTAAGAGATTAAATTCCAATATTAATGATTCGAAACAACTTTTAGCTATTTTTTTTAACTTCTACATTTATTGATAAATACATTTTTTTTACGGAAGGTACATTAAAGATATAATTAAGGTTAGTCGTTATAATTTATTATGTAAAGTTTGTTTTGTCATATTGAAAATCTGCCGTCAGTACAGCTTCGCCGTGTTCCAGAGATCGTCATACGAGAGCATGTGTATTATCCTATACCATCATTGTCACTTAACGCCATATTAGTTATATTTTGTCAATAAAGATACTTTTGGTTTTAATTTAGGTCTTAATTACAACAATATGATCATACCTATAGATGTGTAAATCTTTGAGAAAAATCTATGTTTAACACTAGACGTTTAACGTGTGATGACGATGAAATTGTGCTTAAAACAATTACTACAAAAAGTGACTATTTTATTTGTGACTATGTTGTTTAAATGTTGGAACGGACCTATTCATTCAATACATACAAATATATAAAACTCTGTAGTTTCGACAAGGTGGCTGTATGCCAAAGTGCGTTCACGAATCGTGTCACTTGGCGCGACTATTCACACTTATTACCTAACCACCCGCAGGAAAATTGGAGTCAATAACCTTTGAAATTTTCTTACTTGAGTCAAGTTTTAGTTTTTGAAATGTTGATATTTATACATTATATTTACCACTACAAAAAAAATAACATACAGTGTTTGTGATAACGACTTTTATAAGAACTTCCATTGGTACGCTTACGAACTAACCAGAGGATAAAATTCGCCCATAAAGAATATGACCAAAACTAAAAAAGGTTTAATAAAGGCATACTTTCTTTGATCGAAATCTTAATCATGAATTAGAAAAATGATTTTACTGGAGCATGACGGGATAGTCAAGGCAAGTTAAAACGGTACATACTTGTTCCATTTTACTGGTGATAGGTTTTTGTTGCCAGACATCAAGATACCCGTCTAAGTAGGTACCAACGCAGATCCTATTGAAGACAAACAGTACTATGCAAATATTAATATGTTCCAGTTTGGAGAATATTGAAATTACTGAGGTTATAAGACTAAACATCTTGTCTCAAGACGACTAGGATAAGCAGTGTGGTGCTGTATATTCTACCATAACAAGCGTCACATTATAATAAGCAAACGTATCATTAACCATCAGTTGAACGTCTCGCTCATCTTCTCGAATAGAAAGAAGATTTCTGAGATTAATTAATTTCTCGGTGCAACGTCCCAAATTGAGACGAGGATTGAAACATCTAAAAAATTTGTCATACATTTTTATTTTATGTTTATTATTTGTACAATATGGATATAGGATATTATTTCCTTCGACATTTCCCGCCGGGAAAGCAGCGGCTTGTGTAATTAGTAGAAACGAGAGCGAAGCGATTTCCGAGACGGACCGCGAAACAATTAGCCCGTGGACAGCGACGTCTTTGTGTTGAGCGCAAAGCGGTCTCACAAGCGGAGCGGGTAGGACATGCTATAGCCGAGTACTGCACATAAATATATTTTTTTAACATTCCTCTGCATGTTGTGGGTCAGGGCCTAGTTCTTTCATACCATTTCTCGCTTTCATTCTGTTTTGTTATTCTTCATACCGCTAATTTCCTTCTCGCATTCATACCTCTTGCAGAATGAAGACCGAAAAATTTTTCGACGCAAAAATCAATGAGACCTAAAAGGATTCCTTTCCATAACTATTTAGTGAAATATTCATATTTCTTGTTATATAAATAACATTTATAGTCAAATAAAATATTAAGGTTTAACAGAGTACGAGTAGGCCATATCACCGTTTAATATTTATCCTGTGTCCTTCAAACACTATTGTTTATGTCGAAAAGTTATAGTGCTTATTTTAGTTATGACACCACGAGTTTAGCTCAAAACCATTTATTTTTCAGTTTTAAAGTCTTTTAAAAATAGCAATAAAAGACAACATTCCGACTTTACAAAGGCAAGTACAATTTGACATGTATACGTAAATAGGACAATTAAATAATCGGGAGTATTTTAAGGAACACGGCTCCAGTTCATAGGCACTTGTCCCTAATAGAGATAATTGAATACAGTATTGTGAGCCGTCACAATCGCCATCACCGCTCGACACTCGACAATTAGCGGCGAAGTAAGAAGAGCGTGCGATATGCGCATGCGTCGCTACGCTTCACATTAGAGTCGCGAGCCGCTCGGGCGATACGCGGCGGACAACGCCAACCGTTTCACACCCCTGGTAAAAAAATTACCTGGTGTAGTGTTGTCTTGCTCTTGGTGAACTCGAGGGGGTGCCGGAGGCGAAGTGTCAGTGAGGGTGTGTGGCATGGGACAGAAATGGGAGCGGGGCACAGCGCGGAGGGCGACTGCGGCGCCTACGCCAGCGATCCGCCCACGCGCAATCGGCGCAAGGACAAAAATAGGAAGCGAAGGTTGGATCTCGATTTATTTACCATTCTAATTATTCCTCTGGAGACCCTTAGTTGCGTTCTAGGAAAAAAAATAATTCTCTTTTGGACACCGAACGAGTTATTAATATTTTATCAATTTGAAGAAATTCCAAGGGGTATTCCAGTACTCCTGAAATACCGATGAATGTGCTTTTTAAGAAGGAAGTTTTCGTTTTTTAATTCCCTTACAAACCTATTAGTGTAAAATAACTAAACCTCTTCTTATCTGTTCATGTTTAAAAATATGTATAAAAATAAGGTTTATCTATTGATTACTAATAGAAAGCAGAGATTAAAAAAAAACTTTTAAAAATTCCTAAGAACGGATTGGTAATGGCGTAAACCGAGTAAATTATTTTTTTTTACATTCATTCATTTTTGATATATACAATGCTGTAAATTAAGTTCATAAAGTTTATATACTGTAATCAATTAACATTTATATTATAACGTTCTTTGTTAACCTTTTTTGGAGAAAGTAAGTAAAAGTTTTCACGTATCCACTCAAAATTACCGTAATGGAACTAAACTGAAGAAATTATAAACCAATTTCGATTTAAAAATCGATTGTAAGGATTTTCCAAAAATGCTTGAATCTTTTATCAACAATAATATAAATATAAACTATTTATTATTTTATTGTTTTGTTAAAAGTATTTCTTTATTGCTTATTTATTTATAAGACACTTGTATAATATAGAGTTTGAGGTTTGTCCAGGCAATAGCACCATTTTGTTTTTTGACCCTACTGAAAATCAAGATTGTGGTGTTTATATACCACAATATTACCTTAGTTCTTTCCCGTATTTTTGTTTTTTGTCTTTGGTATGTCTTTATAGGAATAAATTATTATTATCATCTATAAACTGGTAATGCAGGTATTAACAGGTTTATTATAAGATATATCCATCAATCAAAACTCGATCTGCTCCCCATACGACACTTGGAGAAACTATCGGAGGTTTAATAATATCGTCAATTTTCTATAGAAACAGTCATTACTGCTCATGTGTATTTACAGCACATTCGTGACAGTTTAGACACGAGCTGGATCTGATAGCACTATCGATTAAGCACAAACTTTCATTTGTCATATAAGTTCATTATATTTCTGATTTATCATCATAAATGTTACGGGACTGCATAAGACAGTTTGCCAATATGACAACGATATGCTTGTAAGTAATCTAGTACATGAAATAACCTCCAGCAAAGGAATTACTACTTGAAATATTTACATAACCAAAATTGATTTTATAAAATTTAATATTTGCTTATGACCTATGTTCAAGTGAATACTGATAGTTTTTTGTCAAATTTTGGTATAAATATCTTGTGTTTTGGGTAATCTTGGATACTGCAACCACATTTCAAGATTTTTGTAAGACAGATTTTTTTTACTCGTTAAGGCGACGAAACGAGTAAGGCGTTCAACAAATGGTAAGTGATACACTTACCCATAACAACGAGGTGTAGGTTGAGACGGTATACACAGAACGACATTGTGCTTGTCGTTTTGAGACAAGGTGTTAAATCTTGGTACCCTTGTAATTTCACTAGCATACGACACACTACACACTGGAACACTGTAATTTTTGAACACTACTGTTTGTCGCCTGCAATAGGAGCTGCGCAGGCGGTCTGCGGCAACAGAGACTTACTACCAGTGAATCTATACACTTCTGTTTTAACATAGTAAAGGTTCCAAATAACAAAGTATTACTAATAATTTTAATATTTGATGCCTTCCTAGCTAGGTACTTAAATTTTTAAAAACGCTCTTTCATACCTTTAATTTTTTGGACAATGTTATAAAACTAACAACTACAATCAAAACACCAGCGGTCAGGTTTATCAATTGTATTAATAAAATATAAAAAATAGGTGTTAGTAATAGTTATTTCAATGCTTAAATTATTAGCAGAATAGGTATACAACGAAAATTAAAGCAGCAAGACTACATCGAAACGTTGTAAAGTCAAATTACCTCAGCAGCGATTATTCGTAGTCTCCAGGCTTCTGGAAGCCCGGGACGGAAGGTTGGCTCATGGCCAAATTAGAAGTACTTTGTTAGTACTAGAATTTATATGTGCATCTAAATTCAACATTCTTGCATTACAAATTTTTTGACTATAGACATCCATTTTTGCTCACAAATTTTGATAAATTTGCAAACGTATTCCGATTTATAAGGTCCTACAAATAGAGTCATTACTGTGTTACAGTTTAAAGAGTGTCGTAGCTAACAAAATTGTCAGTGTAACGGAACTAAACATGCCTCAAGGCGACGAGCACAATGTAGTGCTGTGTATATCATCCTAACTAGCACCATATCGTTATGCGCATGCTTGACACAAGTAAACGTCTTGTTTGTCCCATAACTTATTTAATTAAAGCAAATAGGTCATGTTATTTATGAATAGATAAGAATGATGAAATTAGCTAATCATTTTCCTTTATTAGTAAAAATTTGTTTTTTTTGTTATATAACCTAAAACGAGAGTGAAAAGAGAATGAGAGGAGGGAGATAATTAGAAATTGATTAAACGTGCATCAATCTTAAAAATGTTTCAGTGAATGATACAAAGTAAGATTTTCTTTATTAACGCGTATGTTGCGTGATATCTAAATACATCTATTAACTTCGCCGATACAATAGTAACCAATTCAGAAGCTGACAGAGAGCAGTTATCAGAGTATTCAAGTTGCATGAATGTATCTTTATGTATAAACATCAAAAACTTCTTTCATCATATTCTTTTATCTTGTGTGGGCTAAACTACCCCTAAAGCCACCGTATAGCCAAAGATTATTTTTCTATATTTATATATATTAATATATCGTCATATCCTTTGCTCCGGTAGGTTCTTGATTCGATTGTGGAGTTTAGTTAGCGGTTGGGTATTTTCAAACCCACTTAGCTAGTTACCATCCTCATTTTATAAATCAGCCATAATAGTATCTCTATGTTCCGTCCGGTAAGGTATAAGAGCCGTTTTTGGACAATGCCTATATCTTTCTTTTTTTAAAATGATATGCTTAAGTAAATTCATATTTTTGAGATGAAACTCTTAACATTAATATACAATGTAGTAAAGCTTCTAAATCTCGGGATCAGTCATAAAGGTTCCATATAATTCGGTCCTGGTGCTGACAAATGTGATCTTTTAAAATATTTTGTTGATAGGTACCACACTACGGGTAATATTTTAAACTAAGGAAAACGTGGCTTCGAAGTACAGTCTACAGAATCTGATATTTTATTAAAGTCATAAAATATTACTAAACAGTAATAAGCTAATTGTAAATTGTATTTATAGATAATAGTTAAAATAAAACCTTTTTTTTCGTGAATGATATTGTAAACTTTAATCACTTGTAAATTTCTATTCATAAAGTTACAAATACTTATAACAATATTTGTGAGCAATAAGTTTTTGGAAAGGTCTTCGTTTTACCAAAGTTGTCGTGTTTCACAAGTGTTGTGGAAGGTAGCGAAACCTCTAATTACAATATTTCATATTTTATCGCGATAAGGGATTCTGGTATGCGATATTAAAGTTGAGAAATATTGTCATTGCTTATACAAAACATTTCTGTTTGTTTAACCTCACTACTTTAACTTTCACATTGTGGTATAAAATGTTTGTAAATAATTTTAATTAACAGAGCCTTTTACAATAAATCGTAAAGTCTTATGTAATATTTTTATATTTTCCATGGCCCCTCCGTTAACCGCAATTTTTTATACGAACTCTTGATACAATTTCATTACCAACCAGGTGGTGGAGTTTGAGTCAAGCTCAAGTTGTTTGAACCTGGGTAGTTACTAATCTCTTTAACAATCTTGTACCATAACATAATTGTTGTATTCGATATTAAACTATTAAAGGCATCTTAAGCTTAACAGATAATTACGAATCTTGTGTTAACTTGCAAATTTTAACTGAACATAGTACGATTTTCACTTCAAGAGGACTCAAAGAATAATGAATGCTCAGACGCGATTATCGACTCCTTTTTTATCCCGTTTCGGCAGAAACTAGTCTCTTTCTGATTGGTTAATAATCGTTGCCCGTTGATTGTTTGCTATCTTCAAGGCTTTTTATTTCCTATTAGCTTCACAGATAATGCGATTGCCAACACTTGTAATAAAACTATCTAATCATAGATTATAATAACTCTTCTTCGAGCAATCAGAATATTAAAACTCAATCAAATCAAATCAAAGAAACGTTTCGCTAGGGAGGGTTCAGAGACTGCGGTGATAGCTTAACTTCAACCACTACCTCGAATATATATAAAAAAGTTATAGTACAAAATACACAAATTTTATTCAGTACATGTTCAGATATAAAAAAAACTTCTAGTATATACTTTTCCTCCGTACTGCTTGTACACACTACCCTAGTTGAAGTAGACAAACGTTCAAGGAAACTAATTAACAACTAAATTAAACTTCATCGTCGGCTCAACTATTTCAGTCTATCCCACGGGACTGAAATATTTAAAGACCATAACTATGTTATAATAATTACATAACATATGCAAAATACAAAATGGAAGTAAGGAAAAATAAGGAATTAAAGAAGGTTTTTTTCAATAGTTTTCCATTGAACAGTTTCAAAAATTACTTCATTAAACTAAGCTCATAGAATGAAAAATGGGTTTAAAGCTATTTGATTAATTAATTGATTCACTTACTAAACTCGTTCACTTAAATCGATTTCGGTGATTCACAAACAAACTTCACTTAAATACATTAGTGATAATGGCGGTTGTTTATTGAGTTCACAATCAATGGCACCTAAACACTAATATATTCTAGTCAAAAATTCTTAATGGAAAAGTTTAAGACCATAAAGAATATAGCAGAATAGTTTACATTTCGGTATATAAGATTTTTTTTTATTGAAATCAATAAAAGGTTTGGTTAAAAATATTATAACATCGAAGAGCAACCTGAAAGTTTTCTCGCAGATGGAAAATTATTGGAGCTTAGCCTCCGCGCCTTTTCACAGGACAGAGTTCAGATGATCTCACTCTCAGATATGCAAATTATCTCGCGAAAGTTTTCTATTATATAAAGCTTAAAGATAAATCCTCAATTTTGATTTAGAAATCCTTTAATTTCAATTACACGCAAAACTTGAACGCCTGCGTGGCGTACAAGGAGCATTTCTCATTTAAATGAAAAATCCAAAACTTTTACTTGAACTTAAATAAGACGTTAAAAAATCAAAACGTAACATATGTACATGCTTCTAACAAAATTTAAATCAATCATTTCAATTATATCCGTATTTCTTTCTTTCTATATAAAAATATTATTTGCATTTATTTTAAGTTTAAGGCATAAAGTAACAGAAAATTGTCAACACGATTGGAGGGTACGTTAAAATCTATTCCCACTATCAACAGATTGACTATTTATCACCAGTAAAAAAAAATATTTCTGAGACCTTGTAAATGGTGGATTAGTGCAATATATTTTTATCGAAAAATAAATCTGGAAAGGTTCTCCTCTTTTAAGAAAGATTGTTGGTGGAAGTCGCGCTCAGTGTATAACTAAAGCCTTCAGGATTACCTACAGAGAGCAAAGATATATTGTGAACTTCGCGGTTAGCCTATAAATCCGGGTAAGAATCCGGTTGTTCAGCTCTGTACCAAAGAACCGACCACCTTTTATCTTATTGCTCAAATTACAATACAAATAAATATTTGTTTATGACACGATCTGCTATATAAACAACAACATGTTGACGTTTTTTGCAATCCGAACAATTGCGGGCATCGTAAACAATGCACTGGTTTTGGATGACCGGACAAAGGAATATTTTTCGCTTATAATAAACACAAAAGGAATTTTTTCTCCAAAATCAGCATCATGCCAAAGTGATGGTTTCAAATCATAATAAATTTATATAAGTTGTGCGATCATCTCTATTGAATTGCTTAATCAATGAATGTACCTATCAGTAGTCATCTTCATACTTTTATCACATATTTATTTTGATGATGATATGTAACGTTTTTAATAATATTCCATACATTATAATTATTTTATATTATGCAGTAATATATAATATTTTTCGCAACAGAGCACCTTTGCTTCAGATACGTATGTAATTGATTAATCGGTACTATTATATACAATTTCTCCAAATATACCTCTTCTTCCTTTTTCTGTAACACATTTCACTCGTAGCCTTGAGACATGAATTCTTTAGTCTCGTTACTCCTAACGTGATAGAAATAGGAGCTGCGGTGGTACTTACCTAGGCGATCTCCAGCAACAAACACCTACCACCTCTCTACAATAATAATCTGGTTCAATTGGCATGCTAAAGAACTTCATGATAATTTAATATACGTAAATAACCAAGCAGAAATCAGTTGATTTTAAATCATTAACGTAATGTCTACTCAAATTAATTGATACTTTGTTATACGAAATATAAAATCATGTAATCTAGTTAATGCTTAAGTATAAGAGAATGCTTCCGCATCTTTCTTCCGAGAGTCTCAACGCCGACGTCCAGCGCAGACCGTGAGCGGTTAACTGGGAATTGGAGCGTGGCTTAACTGAATGCTTCGGACTGAAAGCGCCGTTATCAGTTTTTGTACTTACTATCAATAAATAATCGTATGTGGAAGGTGAGCTGAGAGTCTTCAAAATATACATCACATTACAGACAATTTGGTGATCTAAAATCTATTGCAGCAGGATGCTCTTTTTTCAATTAAGCGGCGAGGCAAGTAAGATGTTCACCTGACTATAAATTGTACGCTTGCACATAACGTAGAGGTTAATATTAATACACAGCACTATTTTGTGCTCGTCGTCTAGAATCATAGAGGTTTAGTCTCGTTACACCACTTCAAACCGGAACATAGTAATGCTTGCACAATATGGTTTCTCGGCTGCAATAGGACGGCGGCGACGATACCTGCATAGACGGTCTCTGGAAATAGAGACCTACCCACCAGGGTTTATTAACATATGAAATAGATTTCCGCACATTCAATTATAATTTTAAATTTACTATCAACTAAAGTATCATGAATTACAAAAATATACTTTCTTCTAATTAGTCATTAGGTAAGTATATTACGAAATAATGAATTTTATCTAAGATAAATCGTTCTAATAAATGCATAGTAGTTAATAGTTATTTGTTAAAATATATAACTGTTTTTAATGTTATGCAATCTAACTACCAATTACATAAATTGCATGTCAATAGCCCATTTCGTATTAATTGTTTGTTAAAAAAAATTTGCATCACACACACACAAACGTGAACAGCATTTTAATTTTCTCTTCACGCGCAGTAAAACAACTTTCGCGTATTTGTGCATATTCACTTGCTCTCCTCTCCAGTTATAAATCAACAAACTGTTTCGTTGTGGATGTTTTTCCGTCGCCGCGATAAATTAGGAAACCAAAAGGCGTTAGTATAATTTTTTTTCGGGTGATGTCGATGCTTTCGGCCACTATTATGGCCGTGAAAGCTTCATCTGACCCTGCGCTCGCGG
>DWLS01003635.1:0-15363 GCA_018246255.1 Pachliopta kotzebuea | reverse complement strand
AATGGACCGGTCGCGCTGGAAATCTATTGGAGAGGCCTACGTTCAGCAGTGGACTGCAATAGGCTGAGATGAGTATGATGAGATGAGTAAGATTTTTAAAAAAAATTTCATATGCGAAATGATTTGTATATAAACCCATAACATATATTATACAATCCAACAACCCATAAGAGCACTCTTGAGTAAATTAAAGAAGTTCATTGCTATAATTAGAAACAATTTAATTGCCACTTAAGAACATACGATACGTCAAAGGAACAGCTGGCTTGATGGTGTCTTGTTTATCTTTGGCTATTTAAATTATATTTTATGAACATACCATATTTAGATGTAAAACTGACCACCATGGTAATGCTTATAGTACGTGGGTATAAGTAAACAACGGGCGTCCGGTGTACAGGGTCATGCGCACGCGCAGCCGTACCCACTGTAAGTTAATTGTACCTAGCGTGCGTTGAACAGTGTTCTGTTTCTATTTGTTTAGCAAATACTAAACAAAAGCTTACTGTGCACTGTATACTACGCACGGGTAAGCTTAGACAGTTTTGTATTAATTACAATTACACAATATAAATCGTTGTAATTATAAACAAGTATAATATTAACTTGCACTTTACAAAACAGGCGATTATTTGAGAAGGCAAAAGAATTGTAGTAAATAATCTCATATTTGCCACGATATATGTTTAGTGAAAGTTGTATGAATATCGTAAGAGAGGATCTTTTCTAAATAAAATGTTTAGGAAGATTTGTTTTGTCGAAAATGAAAAGCAATACCATTCTTTAACAAAAGATAAGTTCTTAATCAGATCCGTAATTTTTTTTATGTACGGTAGATAATTCATTCAGAAAAATGGATCGTTGTAGAAATTTTTGGACAGGCCTTTGGGCGTCTATCGACGGATGACTATGATGATACAGCACCACATATTGTATATTATAAATAAAAGTATTGTCACGAATTTTATAGAAATAAAATTTAAAATAAAATATTTTGATATGGTATCATGAATATATCGGTATGTAATTAAACGGAGCAACAACGCCTGTTTCTAAAAAAATGTTAATTTACTTTATAATAATAAATATTTTTTTAGAGATGTTAGTATATAACTAGATATCTGTTATGAAATAAGTTTCTCGTGTTGCCAGGAATTAAAACAAGCCATGTATGTGAGGCGGCACCGATGCGATGGAGATATCTTCTCAAGCGCAACGACGTGCATGTATTTCTCATTTATTAGTATTCCTACTATTAATTTACAGTTAAAGTGAGCACCACACTCGATTAAGGTTCTAGATTCATAGTATAGTATTTTTCATAAAGTCCTTAAAATTATCAAGTAGGCATTTTCTTTTCTAGATAACCTGAAATAGGAGAATCTAATTCTATGCATGTATTACATCAGGTTATAATTAAATTTGAATTATCTGTTTTACTAACAATACGTCGAGATGAGCTAGATGTTCGTCCGTCTAGTTATATACATACGTCTGCCCATATCTATAACGTACTAGTCAGGATGTTTATCCAAATTAGCATATAACCCATACTATAACTAAATTTTTTTATGCCTCCAGTTGATTAGAAAAAAATTTACAGCACTTCGTTACGCTCGTCACCTTAATTGAGACTTATGAGGTCTCATGACTGAGTACATATATTACTTACAATGACTTTAAGACATAAAATTTCCTTTTTTTAAACATTATCTATAACATGATTAGATTAAAATTGCAAAATGTAAAGATGGGAAGTTTAGTTATAAACCTAAACATTTTTATAATATGAAGGAGACTTGTTAAAAATGGTGTAGAAAAATTCGATGCGTCATTCAAAACTTAGCATTCGTTTGCGTGTGGAGACTGCCTAATGACTCTAATGCCTTTAACTCACGCTTTATTAAGCTCTTCACGGTAGGTTAACGATGAGTTATTCATATTAAAAAAACAGTTAATGATATCAGGACAAAAACGGATACAAATGAAATCGAAACAAAATAAGAGTATGTCTACTTCTTTACAAAATTTAGCAATGACAAAAAAAATAACATGAAAACATTGAAATGATAAGAAGTGCTATTTTGCGAAATTTTGTTTTTATTATAAGAACACCAAAGTCCGACTACTCAAAATATTATCCGTATTCATAAATAAATATATAAGGATCAATAAACGCATCAATTTAACAACTTCTTTGAATTCGTTTAACAAAAATATTAACGATAAGTATGAAGAAAAGGTTTGCCAAAGTGGAAAACTGGTTAAAATATCATCATCGCCGTTCTATGCTCGGCAGATCAAAAATTTTGCCAACGCAAATAATATTGCCAGTGGAAGAACAACAGTCTTTATGAGCTTTATTTTCTCCATTCACTAGTCAAAGGAACGAGTGTGGTAAATAACTCTTTTGGCTAAGTCATATTATTTATTGCTAAACTGTTTTTGGAGGGGCTAGCTCGGGGTTTTACTGCGCAATCGAATCATAAATGATGAAATCCCCTGGAGAACTAAGGTCACCGACATAGCCCAAAAGATTGTTAAGATTAAGTGGCTATGAGCAGGACACATCCCCCGAAGGATTGACGACCGATGGGGAAGAAGGTCCTCAAGTGTCGGCCGCGTATCGGTAAACGTGGTGCTGGCAGGCCCCTCACAAGTGAACCGACGACCTGGTGAAAGTCGCGGGAAGCCGTTGGATGCGGATAGAGCAGAACCGTTCGGCCAGGATATCATTGAATCGGCGATGTTGGGAGGGCATACTATGTGGAGGGCCGTAGTCTCCTTTTGTGAAAGTGTTATGGTACAAAAGGAGACTGCTGAGCGCGATCGGGAGAGAAGAGATCTCGCTCGGAGATGAAGCCGACGCGGCGCTACTAATTCGCGTCGTCTCGAATGGTGATCCCTTACCTTAACGGGGCCTCTGGGGTCGTGGGCGATTAGGACGGAGGTTCTTATCGCTCTCTTAACGACCCCGAGGAGGACGATAACTGGACGTGGTCTTCAGCCGTCGTGTTAGTATATGCGCAGATGTTGGGGACTGCATGAGTCAGTCCCCGAGACGGGCTATGCCAGCGTCAGAGACGCCGCGGTTGTGTTCGGAACGGAAATCCCGTAACCTCTCCAAACGCGGAGGACGACTGCCGTGGGGGTTTTAGTGGGTAAAAATCTCTACATAACGTTGACTTCCCCCCACAAGGCAAGGTATCTTTTTCAAGATTTCGCCCTCAAAAAAAAAAAGGATATCATTGAAAGAGGCCTGAGCCCGGAACTGGGCGTTATCTGGCGGACAATGATGATCTCCTTTAAATAAATTATGTGACAAAAAAGTCTAGTATGCTTTTTTTAGTCACACGATCAGAGATATCATAATTTACACAAACAATGACATTATTATTACTTCAAGTAAAGAGTTAACCAATGACGGATAAATCAATAGTTTACTAACGGTTTGCTGCGGACAAGTTACTGATATTAAATTCCCTGCTCTCTGAAGCAAAGGGCCACCTTTGTTATCAATGTTCACCCTGCGGTCAAATAGAATTTGGGGACTGACGATAAATTGCAGTTAAGGCAAAATCTTACATTTTATCGAAAGACCTCTTTGCTCGTATTTCAACATAGACTTCGTTATAACAAGAGACGTTCTATGATTATGTTATTTCATTGACTCACTGTATTTGGTTATTGTTTTCTTTCTTCGTGAATTATGTGATTATTTTAATATTTATACATATATTGTACACAAAAATTGAAGATACAGTCTTATGAGAAATGAATGGGTCTGGAACATTCATCATATTTTTTTGGAGTCTTATAATTTTTTATTATAACAAAAGCTTCTTTCTTTTAATCAGTTTGTTCAATTAAAAAATATTATATTTTTCGGTTGGTTATTGGATGAAAAAAGTTGTTGCTTTCTGTTTCGAAGACTTTGTTCATATATACGTATTCCACATATATATAACTATAATTTTAAAAATAGAAATGTCAAAATTTCATCCAGAATCATCACAAACATTTGTATAAGGTGCCATAAATTTTCTACGAACATAGAAGCATTTGGTAGAGTCCAACGGTCCTCATTCAATGACGAACACGAATACCGTATGTTTTGGATCAAATGGCCAGCTTGTCACTGCCGACTACAGTTTCCGTCGCCACAGCTACCCACTAACTATTTGCGTCGGTGCAGTCCCGTTGTGGGCCGAATTCGGACAGCTGTAGACAGCGTTCTTCCGGTGCGACGAACAACTAAGGTTCGACTACGCGAAACTTTAGATACAACATTAGAAACAAATTATACTGTTGGACAGTTTCTAATAGTTTTATGACCAATTATAAGCTGAAAATAAATTCAACATGTGTTCTCATACAATGATGTACAATAGAAATCCGCTTACAAAGATATATATATTTGTCAATTGATCAAATCATCGGTAGATACCTTGTCTTCTGTAGAAAGGTAAATTTTATAATAAATATAGTAGAAAAATCATATTGACTTGTTCACGAAAAAATAACAAAAAAATTATAATAATACTTAATATATTTAATTTTAAATAAAAAACATCAAGTTCAATAGTAGAAGAGCGGTTGTATAATACTTGGTTTTCAGTTAATAATATGATAAATCAAGAAAAAAACTAAAACGAGTTATACACCTACACAGAACCCACACTACTGATATACCTATTGATCAATGGCACACAGAAATATTTAGATTTACAATACTTCGTATTGAATAAAATTACGTTACATCTTTATTGCTGCGAAAACATTCAATTATTAGGTAATATTATTTATCTTTCTTTTAGTCTGCATCATCATCAGCTGAACTTCTTATTGTTCTGCATTATTTGACATTTTGTATAAACTCTTAAAACGTGATTTTTACAGAAAAAATAGGCTCTTTTTTAATTCAAGCGTTTACTGATTAATAATAAAATGTCCAGAATTCAAAAAGCCAGGTGATGCCTCAAAATACTGTAAATGTTTATCGTTTTATATAACATCAAAATTATTAATAATGTTATGTTTGGAAGTTATAATAAGATGTATGAATTAAATAAAAAATTTATTAACTCTTGTATAAATGCTGTCAAAGCCAGAAGCAGATTAGATATGTCAAGTGTAGTTTACATGAACTTAGAGGTAGGCTAGGCGTGAAGTCACTTGGCCATGGCATGATCATACATAAGCATTATATACATATAATTCGTGCAGCGAGTGTCTGCCAATGTCGCGCCCACTATTATTAACGAAACACTGATTAATGCGTAATACAATAAGCCCTTCGGAATGTGACTTGCGTCTCGGACTCTATAAATTAAATCGTTGTATTGATCGTTTCTACGCAATTTAGAAAGGTTGATTTGTTGTTTTAATCTTAAAAAGAAATTATATATTAAACTTTGATTAATCTAATGATATCGTGTATACTTCCAATTTTGATGTCTTTTTATAAGTTATTTTTTTAAATTGATATCAAACAAACTTTTATTTGTACATCGATTGCGTTTAGAAGAAAGGATCGACTTATACTTTTATAGTTAAATCGATCACTTCTTCTAAACGTAATTGATGTACAAATTCAAGTTTTACTTTTATTAATAACCTAAATTATTTATCGCATTAAATTTTGATATTTGTTACCTAAAAATTTACTCAAAATATAGAAATCAATAAAATTTACTCATAAAAATAAATAAATCATACTATTGTTATCCTAATAAGTTAAACAAAAATTATTCTTATTAGTTAAGTTTCGCTTCGTAAACCGTTTTCGTAAAGGTACAACACAACTTATCAACATAAATGAAGAAAGTTTTAAATGTATTATTATTAAATTAAATTAAAATTGTATGAGATGAGGCTCAGCGGTAACTAAAGCTAGAATACGGTAGATTTAATCTTAGGAATGTGGGAAATTACTTTTCTCTGATATTGTACAGACAATCTCCTTTATTTTTTCAAGAGAAATCGGTTCGCGCTAGTGTTCATTGTCTTTTCGGTTCTTTAGGAAGTGGAACGAACGTTATGAATGTACTACGACATTGCTGCTATTTCTGCTAATTAATGTTTTTAACGTTCTTTCACAAAATAAAATATTGATTTTGTAAAAAACAATATATGTATTATATCTATCGAATACTTTACCTTCGCACAGTTAAAAAAAAATTGCAGCAGTAAATTATTTACATTTGTGAATGTACGTATATTTTTATAAATATTCATTCGTACATTTATTTTTATATAAACAAGCATACATTTTTAATGAATTTGTGCTGTTTTACATATAATACAACTGCTTCATTTTATATCCACTTAAAATGAACTTGACGGGAGATAACTTACTTAATCATAAGTTGTTATTAAGAACCATATTGTTAAGAAAATAAATAAATATTTATAGTGAATAAACTAAACCGCAAATAAAGCTATGGTGTAATTGTGAAATGCAATGTTATATTATAAATCAATTCTCAAAGTACAGATGGCACATTACAGGGAAGCAGTTGTTATGATTTTATTGTTTATGTTAGTAGTTGTAATGAAAAAATTTATCCTCGCAATAGTAATATACATTTATTTTCAATGAAAATGCTAATGTCATCAAATCAAGGCACCAAAAAAAAATCTACCAAGAAGAGAATTGTGACCTCCTATAAAATTGATTTTATTTACATTGAAGAGTTAATAACTCCATTCATTTACTATATTTCATTTCCTCCCTCCTCTTTTCCGTATAAAAGGGGAGAGAATATCTGGGAAAATATATGTATAACACTCGTCTAGACGTCTGCTATAAAGCTATCAAAAGTTATGTTCTAGATAGACAGAGGCGAGGGAGAAAACAATGAGACGGGCTCTGTACGTAAATTTAATTTACGTATTTATTAAGTTATTCGAAGAAACCTTACTTTATACATGAATTGCTATTAAGTTTATAGTTAGTCATTTAATACCTTTAAAATAAATACTGAAGGTTCAAAAAAAATTAAGTTTATTGTTCTGATTAAATTTTAAAATATTCAACCACAGAATACACAGTTCAACTTATGTTTGTATTAAGTAGTGTAACTATAATATTCATGTATTCATCTCTTCAGAGAATAAAAGAAGTCAGTATGAAGCGTGAAACCTTTTCATGTCAAGAGATAATTGTGTGCATTTGTAACAGAACGGAGTGTCTTAAAATTTTAACTTAATTATCATCATTTTACCATTTATATAAAGTTTGTATATTTATTAATTTCAGCTCCTTTAAAAGTTCACTTTGATACATTGATTAAACTGTAACCTAACGCCAGTCCTCACTCCTGAGAAATAAATTAGATTCTACCTCGTTACTAAAATTTCCACCATATCATTATAAAAAATATTTTTAATTACATTGCAGGAATAATATGAAAAGAAAAAAGTTAACTTATAGATATTATTAACTACTTTTAGTAAGCATGTTATGTTCTATTACCGAAACCGTTTTTTTTTATTCATCTAATCGAACAACCCAATGGGACGTTCTCCTGATGCTAAGGCACCCACCCGCTCATTATAATATGGCCTCCGGATGATATAGATACCATAAGCATAGAAAATAAGAAAAGTCTAATAAATTGAAAAGAAATTCTTCGTTACTTAAAATCAATAACCCATTCAAAAAGTAAAGTGGATTGGACAGCTAGACCTAAGAACGTCGGGGATTTGCTTCGTCGCATGTAGGACATTGATACTTATATGCTGGTGTGGTATGCTTCCTGGGAGTTAAGTTATACCTATACAAACTATTGTTACATGAAAATCAATAAATAGTTTGAGCCATGCTACTAATGTATTAACTTTTTCAATATCCAGGTAATTTTCATAATTAAAAAACCGTAAAGAAGTTTCATCAATGTTCACAAATATATATATAAAATGATTCTATAAACCTACTGATTTTAATATACATATATTGCATATATGAATACATAAAGTATTTATTTACTACTCGTTTAAGAATTAAAAATTTAATACTTATTACTCAGTTAAAGAAAAACTAAGAAATAAACTTTTAATGACTCTTACTGAGCATTGACATAAAGTTTCTTTATACGACAGTCATATAACTGGTTAATGTTAAGACTGTATTTAATAATTGGTTTAATTACGTATAAATTATAGGGTTTACATATCTTTTTAAAGGTATTGTTGAAAATAAATAAGTATGCCTTATTCTTTGGAAAATATATTATCTACTGCCATATTGATAACTCAAAAAGGATATGCCTATATAGATAATAAGAATAATAATATTTATGAAATATCCAAGATGCTTCTGTTTTAATACATGTATTTTTTTCTATATTATAGCTATCAATTTAAAACAAAAAGCCGTGATATAACAAATCCATTACGTTTTTATATGTTGTAGCGGCTCTGTGGAATGTTCTCATTATTCTTCGTGCTATGTACAGAAGAGCGTTGTCATCGGCGCACTTCTTATATCGGCCCGTTATATAAAGATACTATTGTATGTTTCCCAGACTCATTATCCGAGACTCAGATCTTTATACCTACATACATTTAACATGGAATGTGCCATTTATTAGTTGACTACAAAACATATAAATTAATATTCAAGGCCTTAAGACATCGAGATTTTTTGCGTAAGAGCTTTAATTCAAAAATATTAATTTAGTGTCCGAACCAAATTGTTTCTGTAATAGTTTAAATAACTAAACTATAACCATCACTAATTACTGTTGGTTTTGCATGTTTTAAAAAAAAATCCAACTACGATATTTTACATTTGTAATATTTTTTCGGTAATAATTCGTTCTCCTTTTCTGTTCATACGATCCACGTCGAACAAAAAACTTTCTATTTTTCCACCAACGAAATTAAAACATTCAGTTATAATGTAAATTACGTTCCGCAAAGTTACAATTCACAATGTAAAAGAAATAATAATGCTTTTGTAAAATGATATCATCGCATCTTTCATAATGATTTAAAAAAATCTATATGTCAATTATTTGAAAAATCCTCGGCGTTGACGTCAAAGCTAAATATTTATTTATTTACCCATATAAAATAAAACTTTCAAAAATTATTTATGTATAAAATTTTTGATCCCTTAAAAACTAGCATATGTATATATTTATTTAAAAAGTTCATATTTCTAACTATTTATTTAAAAAAATAACTAGTACTCACTATTTACGTTACTTTATTGTGACTAATGACGGAGATAATCAATAAATTTTTCAAAACTCAAAAAACTGGATATGTCAAAAATATTTCGAAATTTGTTCGGGCGTGGCGAGATGTCGTGAAAGGTTACAAACTTGTGTCAAAATTAGCTCGCGCTTGTTATAGTATAAATCAAGGTCTAGAATGAATAATTAAACGATTCACTAAATCACATGTATCATATGAAATTAACATCCTAATGTACAGTGTAACAGAATTATAAGCGATCTGTTTTAAACTTCCTTCAACTACATTTCTGGCAATAATATTCAAAACTTTAATAGCTCAACTCGCTACTAATCTCTCGTTTTATTTCATACTAATGAAATATCTAAAGCATACATTGTTACTTATATTATTTAATTAACCTTTAATTTCTTAAAATCTGTAGCAATTTTTAATAATTATAAGTCATCAGCTTTTCCTTGAATTAAACCAATCAGATTCAATTTAAATAGTAGTGCTAATTTTTAAACTTCATACAAATAATATTCATGTATAAAGGGCAAAGATATGTTGCGTTCAAAAAGATAGACACAGCAAACATTCATTTGTACTGGATGCATATGAAATGGCTGAGCTGCGTAGTTAACGAATTAGGAACAATGAGAGACACACATGGTTATTTCGTAACGCTATGTTCATGCTGCTTATGTAGGACATTAAAAATAGGCACATTTTGCAGTAGGTAAACGTGTAAGCAAATCGACGTCTTAAAAACATCCACGTGTTTCTATATCAATAAACATTTGTAACTACACAAAGGTGAGACAGCAAAAGAATCATATCAGAAACTACGTAAAATAAACTTCAAAATATGTATACATTTAAAAATATACTGGAAAATACATATATCGATTAAACCGGCAAAGGTGTCGTCATGATTTAAAACACCAACATTTAATCATTGCTAATATTTTTTTAATATCCATACAGAAAGAAAACATTAAAAATATTAAATATTTACATTATTTATCATCTACTTTTCCATATTAAACATTTTCATGCATTCACATTAGTTCACTGCTGAAAATTGTATTATTACTGAAACTTAGTGATTGTCTAATAAGAAAGCTTTAAGGATTGCTATAAAGATTATGCATTTATAATGTTATTAGACGCCTCTTTAAAATCTTGTACTTTTCCCCTAAACACAAAGATTTAGTTATTCAAACAAAAGCTCTAAAGCAAAACAATACATATTCGTCAAAATTATATAGCTCCATGTTTTGATGTAGAATAAAAAGCGAATAAATCTAACTGTATATTTTTAATTTCCCTTGATATCCGATCAAGCAGGCATAAACTTTATTTATTTTTTTAGACACACCAACAGCAATACATACAAAATATTCAAGCTTAAAATTAACAATTATAAGAATAGGTACTGGTATGTAGGCCAGTTACAGGCGTGTACAGAAATCTCTTAAAACACTATGACATGTTAAAGCAATCCTATAAAAATTTGGAAAAATTAGTTAAATTTACATGTTAACTTCGTACATATTGTGTAAGTTACACACAATATCTACGAGTAACCAAACCACCGTTTGTTTTGTTCGCTTTATTAAACGATTTTTCCTTTTGAGGTAAACCACGATTAATTTCAGCCAATGTCAGCTTGACTAATGTTATTAATGAATGAACATGATAACAAAGTTGTAATAAACACCGTTTTGTATTATTAAATGTAACGATTTTTTTAGTTTTACAACTACGAACAAACCACATTTGAGTAACGAATCCTACTATATTATACTGTACTATATCTGTAATATTTTAGTTTTTGTCACAATCTACCTAAACTTCCTTCAATACCTTATATGAATGTGTCTAATAGACAGGTCATTTAAGATAAAAATCCGTTATGAGATATGGTGTCTAACTAATATCCTTCTTTACTAACAATTAAGTATTGATTTTATCACTATCAGCACGCTTAATGCAAAAATATTTTAACAATGAATAGCTAACCTACCATCGAATCTACTTGTTCAGCGATGTAATATATTTGAACATTTTTTACCTAAATACGGTTTATTCTATTATTATTATTAAGTTAAACTAAATTATAGAACAGATGGTTTAGCTCTTAAATATCTGTAGCCATTATTTGCACAACAATGAAAGCTGTAACAATACGACGAATTAATAGCCTAATGGTTGATGTACGCCACAATCACACATGCACAAGATATGGCCAATAAACCGAGGGTGTAGAACGAATGCAACGCCATGATGGGACCCTAAATTCTTTGCAACCAACACCATAGAAATATCTGCTTTATACCAATCACTCTAAAGGTGGGTAATGCTTTAATATAACAATGATAGAGCTGACTAGCGACGTGTAGCAAGCGAGGGACGCCGGACAAGGGGACGACGAAAGGGAACCCTCACACTACAATATTTTTTTTAAATATCTAACACATTCCAGTTATCTAAATTGAATTGACTGCCCATATTTAAAACATACTCTTTTCAGTTATCTATGACACGATGAGCAATTAATAAAATTAAAAGAAAACTCGTCTTATAAATAATATAATAAACAATTTCTTCCTTTTAATAAAAACTAAATTCGCACTTTAAAACACTATTTTTTTTTTTTAAAAATTAAAATACTACTTATGTACTTTAAACGTAACGGTTATAATGTAAATCGTTGTCGGTTTTGTTTGAATATTCCCCCGCAAATTATACTCGTATAATTCACTTTAAATAGACTACCAAGTCCATTTTATGCGTTAAAAATATTTAATGTTTATAAAACAAAAACATATAATAAAAACTGTTATACACACCTTAAAAGAAACGTTATTTATTCCAAACATCCGTGATCAGTTCGGTTGAAAAGTTATGATCATTACTATTCATTGACATAAAATAACGATATATTAAGCTTTAAAGTGCAAACGCGACACTTCCATGCACTCGATTTATTGTATATCGATCCCGTAGTTTAACAATACACAAATACACGACAAACTTGGCAATACGAAGCGCGTACCATACGTACATCTACTGTCGCCGTCAGATTAATACTGACATAACCTCAAAATGCGTAGGTACGCGCGCGTTGAGAAATTGTTTTTGCCAGCCGTAAGTAGGGTTCGTCTGTGAAAAGAAAAAATGTACTATAACCAATGTAAGAAAGAGACGTCAATATTTGATAACGTTATCGTTTTGTATAGCACTACCTGACTTCCTGTTAGTGATAAATAAACTGAATTATTTATTTATATTTCAATTTAACGATCTTTACTTTTAACTGTTTGACCCAATAAATCTATTTGTACTTTTTCATTAACTGTTAGATAAGAAATGATGTAAAAATTTAAATAACTGATAATGATAGATGTGACTAAAGTTTAAGTTATTAATGAAAGCAAATAAGATGGTATTATGTAAAGTTTGCTACTTCCTATTGATATTTTGTAAACGTAATAGGTTTTATTAAGCACTTTTTTTAAATAAAACAAGCTAAGAATGAAATTCAAAAATATATTAAAATGTACTTTCGAATAATAATAACATTTTCTAATTATTTAAAAAAAAAATACATTTGTGTTAATTCTAAAACATTGGGGAACAATACAAGGTTACTGTAGCGCCACTTGTAACAGACGGGAAGTTTTTATTATGAGGAGACACTTGTGTACCTGCGCAACGTCTCCCTTCCTTCCATTTCCTACGTTATTAGAAACCATTCAACCGTAGATAATGAATGATTTTAAGCAGCCGTTAGTAAAAACCTGTTCTATGTTTCTGCAGCATTTTATTTGTTTACATGTTCCTATTTTTTTTTTAACTCGACGACCGAACGACGACCAAAACTATCTTTTTTTTTAACTCGAATATTACTGCTTTGATCCCTGATTGAGTTCTTAATAGAAAGCTTTATATTATCAAGAAGCCTATTACAATAGTATCTCTCCTTGAGCATACATTTAACGTGCATTAAAGGATGCATTAAATAAATAAAAAAAAACTGTTACGTCCGTAGTAAAACATGGGTAACAAAAATATTTACTGATTAGTTAGTGTGGAGTGGACAATGATAGTTTTTAAGATTAGAAATAAAGTGTTTTAACATTATATTATCGGACAAAGCATATATAGGTTGAGGAAAAAATTATGAAACTTAATAAAAACCATATAAATAAAATAAAAAAAAATTATATATGTTTATTTGTCACCACAAACAAAACAGGTTTACAGAGATAGAATTTGTAGGTATTTATATATTTCACAATATGTTTGTGGATCGCTGGTGCCTGTGATAGGTAACAAACCCGTGTTACAGGTCACCAGGTCTCCCACTCTCGTGCAGGTAACATTACTGTATAATTTTATGTAACATTTAAAGATATTTGTAGTGAGTGTGTGGGAGTGGGTGTGCTGTGTATAAGTGATTTATTAAAAGTTAAGCGTGTGAGTGTGTGTGTTGTATGTAAGTGTTGGTGGGTGTGTATGGGTGTATATGGGTTTGTTGGGTGTGTGCGTGTGCATGTGTGTTCGTACACGCTGGCGAAAATTAGATTTAATAACAATAAAATAATAAAACAAATGTCACATAACAACAAATAACTATGTAATGATCTCTAATAATTTTTCTGTCTCTTCGTATGTTTGAGTAAGAAGCCACTCCCGAACTGCGTTTTTTAAAGTATAATGGTTTATATAATATATATTGGATACATATGAATGGTACCGTCACTAATTATGCCGTGGATACAATCTATACTTGCTTTTTAATATTACTTCCAATATAATTTCTTGCCATGGCCTACATAGACTTATAAGGTGTTTGTCAGGTCCAAAAGCGAGGAACATAACATTCGTGGGTCGAGTAGCGGAGCGTGCTTCCTGCGTGAGCTGCTCCGGAGGGGCACGCGCACGACGCTCGTTGTAAGCCGCAGTACATTACACCGCTCCCAACACAGTATGTTTAATTATTTATTGCTTCCTTCGCTTTAAACTTTTTTTCCACATTACATTAATATAATTTTTTTTTTAAAAAGTATCACCAATACACGAATATTTAATTATGATAACGAACATTTTATTATATTAATATAAAAATTTTTAAAAATCGCAAATCGTACGAAGCGAATTTAACATCAAACTAAGAATTGGTATTTCGCAAGTTGACATATAATACTACCGCTCTTTCATTATTGTAATAATGAAAACGGAACACGGAAAACAAAGCCGCTTTAGCATTCCTTTAAAATTCCTATATAGTTATTCTTTATACAACACAAGCTTTATAATGTTATGGTTTTGGAGCACGGATTAGAGTGAACCCATTGTAGCTTTTACATACACTGAAAGATATACGTATTATGTATAGACGATTCTACCAAATAATTTAAGCATTAATGTTTTTATTTATGAATGACGTATTCACGGGAATTCCACATATAACTTTATTAAACACTGGGAAGACTTCTTTTATTTGTGATAGAGCATTGTTTAATTTTTTAGCCGGATAGTTCCAGTCGGCTGCATGTTACGGAAGCCATTACAATTGGCGGTGCGTGAGCATTAAATTTTTCCGTTCAAACTCCATTTTGACGCAAAGAATTACGTTTAAAAATGATTACCATAAAACTAACAAATTGAAATAAAGTTTGAGTACTACAGTAAAAAAAACTTTTATTTTTAATACTTATTTCTAACGGAATCCTTTATAATAAATGCTGCAAGAATTTGTTTTTCCTCCGTTCATATTAATTTATATTTTTGCACCATTGGTCAGTGTAATTTATTTTAGCCAGCAATGAAAATATGCATTTATACACATCAAAGTGTCCGAAAATAAAATTGATTACACTTTTGGGAACAGGCAATTAATCGTTTGTGTGATTCTTTCGTTAATTTCTCTAAGACCTTCTATTCAAACGATATTGTCTAAAATACTGTTCCAGGCCAACCTAAACCTACCGGAATTCTAAAGCGCTATTTAAACCTCCAAAAACCGTCTTAGTTACCACTTTAGGTAATAACGTAATTGAAATGATAATACATATCAAATATTTTTTATTTTTTTTTTATTTTGATATGCTCTTTTATTCCTCGGACTATTGTCGGAGACCTTGTTTGCTTATCAAATACTTGTTT
>DWLS01003634.1:0-15363 GCA_018246255.1 Pachliopta kotzebuea | reverse complement strand
GCATTTATTATTCCCATCTGATGGTGGGGTCTGCCTTTCTGGTCTTTCTCTTCCACTTCGCTCTGTCGGACGCGTCCGCTTCTGTAACCTTAAACGGTACGGTAACGGTAAAAATGTCTTCAGGCTGCGATCGATTAATTCAATATCATTAATGTACTTATTAGTAAAGCACTTTAACGATATTATGTAGAGATCGTTATTATAGTTAATATATTTTAATATTAAAACTTAAACAATGTGAAATTACAAAAGGGTTTCCCAAGGTGAGGCGTAGAGCCCACACGGGAGCAATCTGAAACTTTTTAAAAGAGATTGTCAACTTATGTTTTATTGCATTTTTTTATTATCTTAGAATTTTAAGGGTATTTGATAAAAATCACCCGGAGAAGGAGACAGAAAAATTTTTACTCAAAAGTAGAACATGTGACAAAAGATTGTTGTAAATATGCATATAAAAATGTTTGTCATTAAACAGGTCAAAATTTGTCGTAAACTTGTTTTGTATTAATAATTTGCCTATTTAGTAAACTTTCTAATTTGAAACTTTCATATTACTAATAAGTAACATAATAATACATTAATTATTATTTATTATTATATATTAGTTGTGCTAACTATTGGTGGCATTTTGGCAAGATTTTGTATATATGTGTGAGACTTTTTTTGTCATTATGATTCAGTAGTTTTTTGAAATTTATTACAATTTTAATAGAAATTAAAATAACTTCATCGTCAACAATACACTTAAACGTTATAAACTTACAGGTTGGAAATTTTGCAAACATCATTCATGTAATCTGAACCTTTAATTTTAATATCAAGTAGACCGTTCAGTTGGCATTCTATTACTACTATTTCAACGCAGCGACCCAAAGTGATTCTATTGTTTTATTCATATCAAAATTCTTCAGGCGCACCTTGATCGAGAAAGCAATATTGTTTCGGAACTCTCTCCCTATCTATTGTACGGAACTAAGGTATGAGCTCGGATTCCTCACCGCGAAACACCCGTAGATTCCTGAAATTGAATGCACGGATCTTTCATGTTATTCAATCTCATTGTGGTTTCAATGGTTTTATGTTTGAATCTTTCTGCTTCTTCTTTATTTCTTTGAGTATATAAATTACTGCTCATTCAACAAACAAAGAGGAATACAAGCAGCGCGGGACCGTCCTTTGATGGAGGTCCATGTTCAGCAGAGGATGTCTCTCTGCAGATAATCATGATAATGATTACACATTCAATATGATCGAATAATATAAATTTGGCAAGAATAATTATTTTTATGTTAAGAATTTTTTGTACGTTCTTATAAAATGTCTTACTACGATGAACTTTCACTCTCTCGTGTGAAGTCTTATCGTGATTCAGTAAACAGAGACTTCACAGAAAACGGCATGTTCATAGCTCCCTCAGAATTTTGGTAACCATGTTTATGACCAATAACCATCTTAATGACTATTTTAAATTTTTTTAATTCAAAAGCTTTGATAGATGTCGCGTACGCAATTTCGCAATTGTTCGTGGCAATAATTACAAAACAAAATTTGTAACTTGTTACATTGTAATTTGTACGGATATGTGATAAAATATCATACAACCTAAACGAAAAGTAAGAAAGAAAAAAATTATGGGTAAAAGAAAAATATTGAAGAAGCAAATATGATTCATAAATTATCTACATATGAAGTATGTAGAGGACATAATGCATATGAATGGTTCTGCGCCATTTCAATATGCGGTCGCATAGTATCTGTACAGTATTAGATTTTCAAATGAACTATATATACTACATTCAGGAAATCCCGTCACTGATGTACACGTAAAGACGTTGGCAAATTTCTTTGATGCCGTATCGCAAACGAGACCATGTTACGGAAATCGATACATATTTCTGCTCCAAATCACATTTGTTTGAAGGCTTTTGATCGGAAACATGCGAATGAATTTAACGAAGTTTTTATTTCTCTTTTTTCCTCCAAAGCTTTATATAAAAATGAATGTCATAAATTATCTATAACCATTTTCATATAAATTGGCACGTGTTTCTTTCTTAGAGTAAAAGTTTTTTTATATTAACCCTTAAGATACAAATAGATGACGTTGATCTACTTCTTTTCCGATATGGAGAATTCGTACAAAACTAAATTTTTGCACTTATATCTTCCAATCTAATAACTTGCTTTTTGCTTTGACAAACTTAACTTAAGCACGCCTCTATTGCTTGTCTATCCCCAATCTGAAGTTTAACTAATAATCTGGTCTAATCCTCTTAAGAATTTAACATCACGGTATCTGTTCCAAACTTAGCCTCTGAACTATCCTAATACCTTGTGCGGTCCACTACTAAAATTATAATAAAGCAAAACTTTATCAAAATCTCTTGTTAATTACTGTTTAATACTGTTTAAAGTTTATAATGATTAACAATAAATTAAAAACTAAACCTATCTGCTGGAACCTGAGGTATGAGATTCCTACTCCACGGAGCCTCTTCAAAAAATTATTTAATAGGCACTTACGAGATTAATACTCTTTACTATCGCAGACAAAATCTCACCTTAACATGAATGGGGATAAATGTACATATACATACATGAAGCTTGACTACGAAATCAAGCATTAACCTTTACAGAATAAAAAAGAAGGAACGCGATGGTAAAGGTTCGTAATAATAACTTCATCTTCATTACCGTTACCGATATACTGTTCCCACCGTCAGTCACGCTACAAATTGCGAATACAGAAATTTTCCTCATTTTTAGTGAACCGTTCAACAGTAGAAATTAATAGCCTAAATACTAACATTAGACCTTCAACTAGTCATCCCTATATATTGTTATAAGAGGTAACTACTAACTCTGTGTGGGTAAGAACTTCAATATGACAGAGAATTAGTTCTTAACTTACCTACGACATATTTATAATTAGGCTATAGACAAGTTTCTTATATTAAAATCTCATATAAAAAAGTATCGAGCTGTTTTTATCTCACTGCTAATGCTCTCTCTAGAATTAATTACAGACTACAAAATAGATAATAGTATAAACATCTAACTAAGCAAGGACTAAATAATACAACATAATCTATTTATTTATTTAGAATATATATGTAAGGTATATCAACACTTTATATGCGATGATTCAGCGGATATTTGACCCGTAAAGAATTTTCTTATAAAACATTTAAAATAAAAACTGAAAAGAAATTATTCAATGATTCACTACGCAAACAGAGCAACGGTTATAGATTCAGAAAGGAAAACAAAGTGTTTTTTGGAGTACACACGAATATGAACTCTGGCCCAAGAACTTAAGGCCTGTTATCACTTGAACGCTAAAAATACGGAAGCATCGTATGCCTAAAATATACTGCAAGTGATTTTAAGCTCTTCCGCTAAGCGTATACACTAAACCGTTATCGAAATTTTTGAACTTTATCACGTAGTAATAAGATCTAAAATCTCTTAACATGATTTTAATATAGACGCGAGCTGCACATGAAAATATTTGTAACAACAAGAACGATATTATCTTCATCAGCTGATAGAATTCTACTGCCGGAAGCTTCCGCTATAGCAGGAGGATTTGGGCCCTCTCCCACCAAGCTCGCCCAAATCGTATGGGTGAGGACCCAGAGCTTCTTTTGTTGAGTAGCAAGAGGCACCACGAGCAGGTTAGGTTGGCTTTTGGTCCCTTTAGTTATTTTGTGGGATCCCTTACATCCAATATTATCTTACTTGATAATAAGGGGACAAACTATAGAGTAAGTAATTTTAAAAAGGTAAATAAGATAAGGATAGAATAGTAATAAAATAGTCTAGGATAACATGGTATGAAGATAGAGATTGTGAAAGAAAGGAAAAGACGAGAAATGAAATAAAAGACACACAAGGACCCTGTCCAACTTTACAAAAGAAAGAAAAAAAACTGTGTGTAATCTCGAGGAAGACGCGAGCTTGACGTTCACCTGGTAAGTGATTCGCTTGCCCATAATAATGTGGCGCAGGTTCAGTATACACAACCAGATTGCGCTCGTCGCTTTGAGGCATAAGGTGTTAAATCTTGTTACCGTAGTAACATCACTAGCTACAACGCCCTTCAAATCGGAATACAATACTGTATGTAAACTATTGTTTGTCCGCTCCAATAGGAGTTGCGGTAGTACACTAATCAATTTCGGTACTATTACTAAATACTACACTCAATTAATAACCACTACCATACACTTTTTTATTATTCCTATCTATAGCCCATAATTGGGCAGTAAAGTTGGTAACAGTAAGCAAGTCCCCAAAAACCTTATAAACCTCGTAATTTCTGGAAATATTTTTCCGTAAAATAAGGGACCCCATATAGATCATCATTAACCAGCAACGGGCTTAAAACAAAGATATTACAGGGGGAATAAAACGAAGGTCCTAAAACCGCCCCATACTTAGCGTGCTCTTATATAATGGCCCTTTAGAGAGACGGAACCCGAGAAGGGTTCCAAAAATATCACGTACCGTTTGACTTACTTTTGTTAATTCACTCTTCATAAAACTCTTAGAGGATTAAAGGATCTATATTACATTTGTATTTTCTTAAAAATTTGTATATTTACATACATATATATACTAAAACTTTGTATTAGTCTAGACTAGATCTAGATTGTTAGTTATAATAGAACAACAAATGTTAAGTTTTAGTAACAATTTCTATTCTTCTGGGGTGTAAGAGGTCCCACATAACAATTCACGGGAGCCATGCCATCCTCACCTGCTCGTGGTGTAGCCTGCTGATCAACAAACGAAGCTATTGGAGCTATTTGACCAGCGTGATGAGAGATGGCCTAAATTTCCCCATTATAGGGGAGGTTTATGTCCAGCAGTAGACGTCTAAAAGCTGATGATGATGATGAACCATTTCTATTTTTTTAAATAATCTTGCTAGAAAATCAATAGATCATTCATGTTAACGTCGTAGAATAACGAATATCATGTTCCTAAAAAAACTAATTTCCGGAAGCATAGATTGTAACCACCTACTTCAAAAAATCAACTTTAGCATTCTATACCACTGCCCCCGGCATCCTATCTCTTGAAATTTTTCATATTCCCAATTCAGTAGAAAAAATCTCCTTAGATGTTCCTCTTTATCCAAGATTTGTAGTGAATATAACCAAATATGTGCATTAATTGACAGGTTCACATTTTTTATGACAAGTGTCCTGGTCTCAAAAATAAACTAGTATCCAAGTTTCTTTGTCTATAGTTGATGAGAGAATATTAAATTGATAACTCTTGTTATAATTTTATTTTAAATTTTTATCTCATGTGTATTTTTGTCATTTTGTTAACATTTAAATTTAACTAATTTTTCCAAATTTTTATAGGACTGCTTTTACATATCATAGTGTTTTAAGAGATTGCTGTATATACCTGTAACTGGCTTACATATCAATACCTATTCTTATAACTGTTAATTTTAAGCTTGAATGTTTTGTATGTATTGCTGTTGGTGTGTCTAAATAAATAAATATAGCTCCGGTCAGTATATACAAAACATTGCTTTCGATCTTTAAGAAATAAAAATATTGCTCCGTTACCACAGTAATATGTCTAGTTACAGGGTTTTTAGCACATTTCTTAATCGTTACACTTTGTTATATTCGACAAAGCGAAGAGACGAACAGGACACACACCTGATGATAACCATAAAAACTTGCGTTGGTACACAGCACTTATAGTACTCGTCACCTTGAGACATAAAGTGTTAAATCTTATTACCCCAGTAATTTCGTTAGCTACAGCGCCCTTCAAACAGATACCCTGTAATGTTTGCATAGTACTGTTTCAAGGTACAAGTCGGACCTACAGTGGTATCTACTTAGACGATCTGTAGCAACAGGGATCTACCACCAGTAAATATATATTACCATCATACTATATTATAAACATACTGAATATTAAAAGGTTCACCGGATGCGCGTTAATCCGTTTTGCGCGGGATTAACAACGCGTTATTAAGTAATTAATGCGATGTCCAACACAACGCACACCACAACCCCCGTTTCCGTAATCCACCCCTTCACTTCATCGGCCACTGTCCTATTTTTTTCAACCCCCCCTCTTTCTGCCTCCCCACCGCTTGTTAATATAATTCAAAATGTATATATAAAATTCATTCGTTTGAGTCATCTAAAAATTATTATGAATTATTTATATATATACTGGTGGTATCTCTCTGTTACCGAAGACAGTCTAGGTGGACCTTCTTACAGCTTCTATTGCAGCCTATAAACATTAGTGTGTAAGTATAAGGAAATTACTAAAGTAATAAGGCTCAATATCTTATGTACATCTTTTTAGTTTTTTACAACCACGCGATTTGATACATGGCTTAAAGCACGTGGTATTATTAGTTGTTATACTAACTGCATATTACTTGAAAAATTCTTTGGGGTAGCCTGGATTCGAATCCAGTACCTTCGGAATGGAATGCTGGTGGTTGCGTTCAAACCACTAGGCTATCACGGCGACGAACGCAATGTGGTGTTGTATATCACCCTCACTGGCGCCACGTTATGACCAGCCGTATCACTTACCACCAGTTGAACGTGTAACATAATATGTTAAGTCTCGTTAGCTCAGTAACTTTACTACCTCTCGGCGCCTTTGAAATCTGAATATGATGTGTATCTCATTCCTTTTCATCTTCGCCGTCTCAATGTATCGGCGTCGAGTATAACGTTATTAATTTAGCAACGCCGGGCTTTTGCTAATCAAAAGAAAAATAATCACAATAAAGCAAAATGTTGGAATATAAAGAAACCAATTTCCGTTCTTTATAAGCTTCCAATTCGGAAAATTTTCCGTACAGATGTAAATCAGAAGGCGAACAGGGAAATTTATGTGACTGGGAACAGGGCGTTATCGAACCGCCGCTGAAACGATATTTTATAGCTCGCAACGTAACCGCCTTTGGGCAGAACTTTATAACTACACATACATACAAATATATATTTACTGTAAACCATTTTTAAAAGTAAAATAAATGCCATCATCAGCATCACTGGTATACCCGAAGACCGTCTAGGCACCACCGCAGTTCCTATTGCAGTCTGCAAACAGTAATGTGCAAACATTACCGTGTTTCCTCTTTGAAAGGTGTTATAGCTATAATTAGGTATATAACCTATTCTATACTATAAAGATTCTTACTCGGCGAGACGATCAAAGCGTTTACCTGATGGTAAGGTAACTTGCCTATAACAACGTGGCATTGGTTAAAATGGTATATACAGCACCACATTGCACACGTCGCCTTAAGGCATAAGACGTTAAGTTTGTTACCTCAGTAAATTCACTTACATAAAGCACCAGACAAACTGGAACACAGTAATGTTTGCACATTACTATTCGGCGGTAGAAATGAAGCTGCGGTGATGCTTACCTAGAAAGTCTCCGGCGAAAGAGACATTCTACCATTACAGGTAATTTTTCTCTAGTCGCTTCATAAATTATAAAGTAATATAATTAACTACATATTTTATAATTAAGTACATACCAATTAATCATTAGCTTAAATTATTTCCTTATGCTGCAGATATTAATATTATAATATAATTAATTAATAGGTAACTTAATTACATTACGATTGTACGCACGATTACAATCAATATTAAACATAGCTAAACAGTAGATAAAAAAATTTAACAAGTAAATAATGATTGTTATAAAAAAATTAACTAATATTAATAAAACTACTAGTAGTTGCCCGTTGCATTTGCAACTAAAAAATTTTGTTAATAAATTCAAAATGTTACCTTAACTATATATATAGTATATATCAGCCATTAAGTTGGCATAGCAACATCCCATTCTGCACGGACGAACGCCAAGAAAGAGAAAATTTTAGTAGGTATAAAATTCTAATGTTGTGGTATTGTTTGGGTAAGGCCTATGTCCAGCAGAGGGGTGTAAGAGGCCCCCCACAACAACTCGTGGGACTCAAGCCAACCTCACCATACACCGAACAAACCAGTCTCTGTCTCACCTCTAATCTGCATTGAGCCAGCGTGGAAGGAGATGGCCCAAATCGCCTCATTATTTGGAGAGATCTATATCCAGCAGTGGGATGTATATCGGCTGATGATGTATGTCCAGCAGTATACTGCCGCAGGCTTTTGATGATGATGTATTTGGAAACACTTCATATATTATAATTATTCTTGAAAAGCTCAGAACATAAATAAATTCTCAAAAATTTAATTTTGACTAGTAATAATTATCAAAGTAATTTTTTTTTTTATATGTTAAAGAAATTTTCGGACACGTATACTATTAAATACCATGTGAAATACCTATACCTTGTATTCGTTAAAAAACAAAATTAGATTTACTCCCTGTATAAGTATATGGCTTCTTTAAGCGTTGTCATTGCGGGTGTTGCTACGTTTTCCATTTAATTTTTTTGTTCCAATTCACCATGGCAACACAGCTCAGCCTCGACATAATTCCACGTGTACAAAGCAAAGTAACCCAGATAACGGCCGCCTGTCCTCCGCGTGATAAATGATAAAGTTATTATTGAAATGATTAACAATCATTTCAACCATCTAATTAATCAATCAATATTACCTATCTTGATTAAACGTTTGCATAGCTAGCGGTAAACGCATAATTCAATCCGAGTACCGGTAACTAGTATTTATATGTATATCATATACTAGTCTCTATTCTAGAGATTTATTTTATACGATGAAGCAAAAGAGCTTTTCCTAAGGAGTTTTAGAATGGAGCTCTTAAAAAAGAGTGTGATAAGGTTCTTCCGGAGTCGACAACGCCCCAGTGGTGCCTCTGTTGCTGCAGCCGTCTCTAGACTACGGAACCTGCTTACCATCAGGCAGGTAACATACTTGTTTGCCAAAAAAATCAAGGCATTCACCTGATGTTAAGTGATGCATTAATCATAACAATGTGGCTAGTTAAGGTGATATCCACAGCCCCATATTTTTCTCACCACCTTGAGACCATTGAGGTGTCAAGTCTCATTACCTCAGTATTTTCACTAGCGTACAAGCACCGTTCCAACTATAACACAGTAATGTTTTGCACAGTACTGTTTGACTCCTGCAAAAGGAGTTGCGGTGGTATTTGGCAACGGGGAGGAAATCTTTAAAAAATAATCTAAAGATAACTAAAACCCCATCGGTGGCCACCTTTGGTGCATTGCGGAAGGTCTCGGGATCTCCTAAAGAACTCACCGTTTCCTCCCTGCATCGCTGCTGAGCACATCCCTAGGAGAGATGTTACTCTCCCCAGCACACAGTGTACTAGGACAATACGAGACCACTTCGTCCTTGTCGTCCGCCTCGAGCTCACTTTATAGACATTAAGGGGCCCTACCTTCAATGCCCGCGAACCCAAAAACCATTTCATTGGCAACAGGGATATCCCACCAGTTTTTAGGAAAAGGCAGCATACAGGAGATGATGTGATGATTGGAAATCCAAATTTCAAATTACTATTATGTGGTTTTGGCTCTATTGTAGATCTTTTCACCGTCATGTGTAATTATCACCGCACTGACGTCAGCTGATTGTTCACATCCTGCTGGAGTAAATTTAACGTTTAACCCGTTAACGCATACTTCAATTGATATTATTTTAGTTCCTCATTAACCCTAATTTTAGTTTAGCGCGTCGACCTTCCCTTCAAACCGCAACACAGTGAAGTCGTGATAGCCTTGTGGTTTTAACGCCGGCCTTCCACTCCGAATGTACCGGGTTCGGATTCGGCCTGCACCAATGAATTTTTCAATTTATATGCAGTTAGTATAACACCAACTATTATCATGTGCTTTACATGTATCAAATCGCGTGGCTATAAACATTAAAAAACCTAAACACAGTAATATTTTCACACTGCTCTTTGGCGGTAGAAATAGAAACTGCAATGGTACCTACCTAAACGATCTCCGGCAACAGAAGTTACTGGGGTATTAAGACTTAACATCTTACGTCTCAAGGTAACGAGCGCATTATGGTGCTGTGTATACCATCTCAACCAGCGCCGTGTTGTTATGGGCAAACGTATCACTTACCATATAAAATAAGCAGAAACCTACCACCGGTACCACTTACTACATAAAAGCGTACGTTCTTCTTGTAGGTTCTCTTAATAAGCCAACAGTGAGTTCCGTAGGAGATCACAGAGCCTTCTAAAATGCACCAAGGATGATCACCGATGGGGTTTTAGTTGGTATAAATCCCACATAATCCTAACTTCTTCCCCAAAGAGCAGGGTATATTTTGAAGATTTCCCCCGTAATAAAAAAAGGTTCTCGGAATAAATCGATACATCTACAATAAACATATACACATATAGCTTAGTCCCAGTGACGTCACGGCCTCGGAAATAAGTTATTGTTTTCACGCTCTCAAGAACACCGGCAGAACTGATGCGGTGGAATTGCTCGCTCCAATTTCATTTGTCTAGATATAGATTAATTGGTTCAGTTGGCTTATTCTTTTCATTTGTTACATTCTGGTTCACTGTTGTCGGTCTTAATTAACAATAACTTTTTGTTAACAATTAAAATTTAAACCTGTTATATATCACAACATTTTCAAGGGATTAATAGTAACATTGGTCGCATTAGTACTTAAGCGACAGTTTTAATGTTTTTTAATTTCGAGTGCGATCTGCGTTTTGTCTTTAATTACTGGTGGTAGATCTCCGTTACCGGAGACCGTTTTGGTAGGTACCACCTCAGCTACTTCCACCACTAAATAGTAATTTGCAAACATTACTGTGTTCCGGTTTCAATAGCGCTATATGCTAATGAAATTACTGGGGTAACGAGACTTAACACCATGTCTCAAGGCGGCGATTGGAATGTGGTGCTGTACCATTTTAAACAGTGCCTTATTGTTATTGGCAAGTGGATCACTTACCATCAGGTGAACGCCTTAACAATCTCATTGGCTCGTAGCATAAAAGAGATCTGATGCTTTTTAATTTGCAGTCCAATCTACATATAATCTTACTATCTTAAATTCTTATGATAAGTAGTATGCTGATGTATAATTTTATTAGTAATAAATTCACAAGCAGATGGTAGTAATATGAGTTGTTAATTAAAAAAATTAATTATTACTAATCCTAGTTTAGTAAGATCTTTTGTTAGGGATATACATAGAATCGCTTTCGTGACTACCTGTAAATATGAATGCCTATAATCATCTCCTTTAATTGTTGCCACTAATAAAGATTGCCTCTTAAGGTCATACTGTCACTAAAAATTACATGAAATTGTATTAAAGTGTTACCCCTTTGTAATATAGAAAAAAGCTATACCACCTATTAAGACATTAGTTTTTGAAGGTTAAGTAACCGGCTTTAATACATAGGTAATGGTGGGTCTGATGGTATTGATAACCCATACTAACTGACCACGGGCCTACCGTATCCTAACCTTTCTATGTATATCAAATAATGCGAACAATTCATACTTTTAAAAATACACAAACGCCGTTGACTCAAGTAGGAAGCCTGCTGTTCTCGCGCTTGTTTTATTACAGCTGTAATTTAGATTCGTTTGTTTCTTAATCTTCGGGTTCGCGTAACATCACAGTTAAACAGTCCAGCGTTCGATTTATCGCCAATAAACCTGATCCGACAGACAATGTTCCTCAAGGGGTTTAGATTATTTATGTCTCCTTTAAAATATAACCCGAAAAGTAAAATAACAAAGGACCCTCGAAGCATTTGCAAACACATTTTAAAAAAATAATCATATACTAAATGAAATTATAAAAAAACTTCATCAGCCGAAAGATCTCCACTGCTGGACATATGCCTCCTCAATGATGGGAGATTTGAGCCATTTCCCTCCATGCTGGCCCAAGAGCCAGAGCCTCGTTTGTTGATTAGCAAAGTGCACTGCGAGCAGGTGAAGTTGGCTTGGATTCCGCGAGGTGTTTTGTGAGACTCCTTAAAAATTTAGAGTATATTATTCCTCTTCTTACATCTCTTCTCTTCTCATTTGCAATACAGAGACATTAAAAAAATTATCATAGATTAATAGCTTTCATTTAATTCCCAGTCTAACTTCTGATATAAAATTGCTGCTTATTGATTACTTTTGTTTATGGTATATCAATTGATATCCAGAATTAGCAAAATTTTTTGGTGTTTGATCAGGTTTACATGTAGTTTGATTTATTATTTTTTTGAATTAAAATGAATAATCAAAACATCAATCTAGTTAACAATATAGTAGGAAGGAAGCGGATGCGACATCGCGTCATTAACATGTCGGTAGTATTATTTTTAGTGGCCACGATCGCTTGACATTGAATTGTTTATGAATTATATGCAAGTTTCGCGATCGATAGATATTTCCGATAAATATTCGTTGGAGACCATCTAGGTAAATATCAACGCCTATTTCTGCGATTGATCGATAATATGCAAAAATCACTGTATTTTGTTGCCTTGCCTTTCACAGCAAAAATTATTTAATGGTCTTAACATCCTGCCTCAAGTTGATGGAACATAACTTGTGACACATAGTTATGGGTTATCACTTACCATCAAGGTACTGCTCATCTCATCGCTATGTCCAACACCGATACACTGAACTGACTGATCCTGACACAAAAAAAAAATATCTGATACTACGAACTTGATACAAGAAAGTAATCGCAATGAGCCCGTAAGAAATATAAATTGATACTAGTATTTTTAATAAAGCATCACCTCATTTAAGTTTAGTCTTCACCAGCATAAAAAAAGTTCAACTCTAATCTTTTCGCATCCCCTGAAAGCTACAAATAGGATCGGCAAGTTTTCAACACTACGCTTTTTTTTCGATGTTAAACATTAACGTAGGCAATTCTTATAGTCTCTTTCTATTCTGTTTGGATTACACCGCACAGTTGACGCTATTAGTAAAACAAAATTATATTTCCTAAAATAAAAATAACTTCCACTTATGTTTTGTATCTATTATGTATACATTATTCATACAGGTTAGAACCTATATGGTTAAAGATTAATCTAGTACATCAATTCGGGCCACGTTTGCAGCGCTGGCGGTTCGCCAGACAACTAATAGATTCTTCTGCATTAGTCTTTGTTATTAAGCTGTGCTGCTATTTGATTTAGTTCCAGTAATAATCTCCAAACGTTTCTTTTTAACTTATCTCAAAGTATGTGTATACATTATAAAAAAAATGGTAGTAATAGTCTCTATTGATGGAGAAAGTCTAGATACTACCGCAACTCCTGTACCTCTAGCAGAACAATAATGTCTTATTATCTTACTTTGTTCCGGTTTTAAATGTATTATAGCTAGTAAAATTACTGGAGCAACGATATTTAACATGTTATACCTCAAAGTCACAAGCACATTTTGGTGCTATGTATAACACCATAACCTTCCTAGCTACAACTTTTTTTCGGCTGGGCATCGCCGTCAGGTTAAACACTTGGTAGTCTTGTCAGTTACCTTATTTTTTTTTATTCTACGACACGATCTTGACATTTACCTAAACATAGATAATACGACTGCCCAGATCAACGTGACGCTGATTAAGATAGTATACACAGCACCACATTGAGCTCGTCGCCTTAAGACGTAAGGTGTTAACTCTCATTATCCCAGAAATTTTACAAGCTTACAGCATCCTTCAAACCGGAACACAGTAATTTTTGCACATTACTATTTGGTGGTGGAAATAGGAGCTGCGGTAGTACCTACCTGAGCTGTATCCGGCAAGACATCTACTACCAGTAAATCATTCATTTTTAGTTGCTATTCTCAATCTTCAATATCGTTATTATGTTTGTGGTTATAATCACTCTCTGTTAGCATAGAAAGTGTATGAATCGCATAAACTCCGAACACAAACAAACCAGATTTAGCACTTGGTCTGCCCGACGGAGTTCTTGACAGCAGACAGGCGTGATGCTGCAGTTCATTGACTTCGACGATGAGGTTAATTCGAAAGTGACGCTTCTTGCATTATGTACGCTTGAAAACTCCAATGCGTACACATTGTGAAGGTGTACTGGAGCGTAGTACGTGGCTGAGTACGTCACAGTTCACGCTACTGTTGTTGCTCCAGTGAAATTGTAAACAAATTCTTCACCACATTGTATTTTTTATGTGCCCCATAATAATTCATATGGGTCTATTATAAATTTAATCACCCAATCAAAATGCCAATATCTGTATAAGGCGACAAGAAAATATCTTACTCCTGTCATTACCAAAAATACCTCAAGCAGCCGAATCTTCTCACGGAAACGTCATAGCGATGGTAATAGAAATCTTAAATTATTATCTCGTACATACAGTACATAGTTACGAGTTCCTATTGAGAGTACAATAATAATCCTACCAAAATAACGAGTACCACATGTTATAGTTTCAAAAGACCGTAAGGTAAAAGTCCAGGTCTCTTCGTCTTTAAACATATATTATAATAGATACCCTAATAACAATAGATCGCTGATGCGGCATTTACTTAAAATATCATTTCAACCGATGGAAGTCCACTGTTGGGCATAGGTCTCTTGTCATTATACCACTACTAATTCGTATTTAGACAAATCTAAAGCATATTGCTGAACAGTAAAAACTGGATATTAAATTATTGGATTTTCAATATACATAGCCTAAATTCTTAACCTATTAGAATCCCGTCACGACCTAAGCTTCCTTTCCAGTTTCCGTTTTCTACTTCCATTAACTTCATCGGCGGCTGAACGGAATGTGCCTTTAGGTACATAGCCCCAAAATCCAGAACAAGCTGAAAGTGAAATAGCTTAGTAATTTCGCTTAGCGACGCCGCTGTATATTGCCGGGCTGTATTCCTTCCCATTGATAATGGATGAGAAACTTCGCCGTTGTTCCGTAATTGTTATTTGGGTTCATTCATTATCATTATGATGACAGGTCTTTGCCCTTGCTTTCGAAGTTAAATTCGGTAAATGCGTGAGCTCTAGATTTTATGTACGTAGTAATTACTTTATAGCGTTTTGTCATTAGTTTTAGTAATCACTCTATACAATATTTAGTTCTAATTACTATTGAAAAAGGATTACAATAAATATACAAAATACTACTAACAAATATATTATTCTTTTCTTTTTTTATCTACGAGTCGTCTAGACGAACAAAGCGTTCACTTGATCGTAAGTGATACGCTTGCCTATAACAAAGTAGGAGTGGTTAATAATGTATATACACCACTATATTGCGCTCGTTGCCATGAGACAAGGTATTAAGTATCCCGGTTGGGACCCAGATGAGGTATCTGGGTCTCAACCTAGACGGGAGGTGGGCCTTCAAGGCCCACTTCGAGC
>DWLS01003633.1:0-15365 GCA_018246255.1 Pachliopta kotzebuea | reverse complement strand
CGTCGTTCCCAATTCATTCATCTTTATACAGATATCAGTTGTTTTATAGATCACGATCTATAGATCTACTCTTGTTCACTATCTATACATATCTATATATATTAGAATCTCCATAAATCACTACCTATAGATCTACCGTCGTTCCCAATCCATTCATCTTTATACAGATATCAGTTGTTTTATAGATCACGATCTATTTTGTGAGCAGGACCTATCGAAGTATCCACCACAGACCATTGGTTGGGAAGGTCATGAACTCGTGATGAAGTGAGGATGTATGGTACTAGATCGTAACACGTGAAGTGCCATTGGGGCAGTCAGGTCCTGGTGGTGCTGGTGGTGGAAGTCCACCAGCTCCGATTGCTGTATGAGGAGTGGTAAAGAAAAGACTGAACTTTCTTTTAAACGGAAGCAGTTTATTGACAGAGCAGTTCACCCTCCTGGTTGATCAGCTTGGAGACGAGGTCGGTGATCTCCCGCCGCCTGTCAACCTTGGGCAGCTCCTTGCTGAGCAGGAACAGAGTCTTATCGATCTGGACGTAGTGGAGTATGTAGCCCCCCTCGACCCTCGCGATCACGTCGTGCGGCCGGTCTACCGGCGTACAGGAGCAGTCGTTGTCGATGGACTCCACCAGGTTCTCGATGCCGTTGGTCAGCTTGGAGACCACGTCGAACTTCAGGTCGGCGACCTCCACGCGCACCGGGTGGACTGACGGCGAGCTGTTCCTGCAGCTGCAGGAAACCGGAGCTGATGGTGCCGTCTTCCTGTATGAAACCTCGGTGCAGCTCGGCCTGTCGTCCTTGTGGCTGGGCCAGGCGTACACCAGGTGGTAGATGCCGTCGATGTCCTCAGGGTCCTCCAGGCTCCTGCACCAGCAGACGGCGAGCAAACAGACCAGAGCGAACAGCTTCAGCATTTTTGGGTTCTTCTTCGACCTTGTCCGGTTCCGCCTGGTATATATACCCTGGAGTTATCTGGCCGTTTTCTTTATCACCAGGGGTGAAGGGGGTCACGTCCAATTTGGGTTCGCACCAACGGCCTGGGTTATTGCACCATCACCTCGTGGTGATTAGGATGTGAGGGGCCGCGGAGGTGGATGGTTCGGTTCCGGGGCCATGGTCAAGGTGATGGTCTGATTGTGTAACAGGATCAGGGTGTTATTGGTGACCATCTAATTGTGGGTGTAGCTGATGATGTGGAAGCGACTCATCGTGGAGCATGATTATGCCCACAGCTGGGCATTGACTTTTCTCTTCAGTAAATAAAGTATCGCTTCTACTGTACAGGTGAAAGAGTATATTAATAAAGGTTGATAGGAAGAGATGGATCCTTTAAAGATCATTTTAGTCGACTAAAATCTTTTTCAACTACTTGTAAAAATTTATGTTTAATTATTTAATTATCGGTTTTAATACATAATGTATATTCTCATCGAATTTACTTTAGATAATTTTAGTCGACTAAAATAATATTCATCTAATCTTAAAAACTGATATAAAATAAATATGTTACTGCTTTTAATACACTATGTATACTTTCATTTGTATTATAAAGTAAAAATAATTTTAGTCGACTAAAAAAAATTTCCTTAAATACTTTAATGGATAAAGTTTAATCAATAAATAATTAATTTAAATAGACCATTATTTGATGTTTATATTAAAATGTATTTTAGTCGACTAAATTTGTTTTCAATTACTCTTAAAAAACTGATGTTTAATCGACAAAGTAGTCACAGTACCATAGATGATTTTAGTCGACTAAAATTAACTTCTTTCTACTAGTTCAATAAATAAAATTTTTACAAAAAATAATTTGTTGTAATGCACTTCGAACAAACTAATTTGTTGTTTATAGCAATAATCATTTTAGTCGACTAAATTATTATTTTCTGGATGTATGAATAAAAGTTGTAATTAATAAATAAAATTATAATTTTTAATACATGTATATTTTCTTTTTTTTTTATAAAGTAAAAATCGTTTTAGTCGACTAAAATGAATTTCCTCAACTACTTCAACAAATAAGTTTATTTTCAATACATTAATTGTTTTAACACACCATGTATATCATCATTTATCATTAATAGCAAAGATAATTTTAGTCGACTAAATGGTTTCTCTCATACAACGTAAACAACAACGTACAGTTTGTTGTATCGTGCGGGGTCACTCGGGGTCGAGTGTTACATCAGGCGGACACCGAAACAGCATATATACATATATAAGAGCAATCTCTTTGATTGCCCACGCCCACAGCTGGGCAATCAAGGAGATTATTGAGACCTTGATCTAAAATTAAACCGATCACTGTTTAATTCACGACTTTCAAATATTTGTTTAGAGAGTTTTTGCCCACTATTCCCACCGCTGGGATAAGCGTTATGCTCATTATCAAGTGAAGCTCTTATCCTTACCATTTAAAAAAAAAACCGGAAATAAATTTCGAAGTGACACTTGATTTATGTTAAACCGGAAATTACCTTTGTACTATAATTTATTAGGTCTTGCGGGGAAGCGGTTTACTGGCGGGCAGTAAGATATGATAATCCATTAAGAAACCATTCCAGTAACACTGCTTCCGGTGATGTAAGTATTGAAACTGTAGTAATATTACTATACAGCAGTAATGAGGTAATATTACCACCTGATGGTAAAGTCCGCTTCATGAGATCCGGCTCGGAGGACGTGCTCCACCAGATCTTACTACGCGAACTATACAAGCAATTAGAAAATTAAAAATACTGCGATGAGTTGTAGTGGAATGTCGTTATAACGGTAATTTTTCACGCGCAGGTCCTCCGATCCGGATTGGAAAATTTCCATACTACTCCGAAGCTTGATTGTATGTGACCGGTTTCGCGGATGCTGTTAATCATGAGGACAGCTGTCCAGGACAGGGGGGAGGTGAGGAGAGGAGGGAGGGGTGGCAGCAATACGTCACGGCTGACGTCCGGTTCGCATCCGCCGCGGGTAGTTTGAATTTTAAATACATTTGCATACGTATTGGGAATCCCCCCTCGCCGCGGGTTACACGAACACCCACCCTCCGTATTGTATTTTTCCTTTCCACCGTACTTTTTACGGCGCGACAGATTGTCTCTATTAATCGACTGATACAAAGCAGCAGTCTGAACCGAGACCGACTAAAGAAAATAACAATAGTACATGCCAAGACTTTTGGTCCTCCGAGCCGGATTAGCTGTACCTTCCAGTTATTATGAACGGTTTTTGAACAGCATTAACCAACTTCCACCTGGCGATATTATTACGTTTCAGGTCTGATACATATTTACAATCTGCTCTGGTCTTCAAATCTGGAAACTCCTGGAGTATCCCGGTCTCATTCAGCTCATCTATCGGAGTACCTCATATCCTCAGCAGAAGGTTTACTTTTTAATCACAAATCAGGTTGAATTGACTTTCTATGTATACTTCTCAGTTCACGAGTAATCCAGTTCCATGTTAGTCCAGAATTCAGCTCGGAACTGCTGCGTTGACCACACTATTTCTACCGATGAACAGTAACACGCGAACATTACTGTGTTACAGTTAAAAGGATGCTGTCTGCTATTGATATTACCAGAGTAACGAGAGTTGGGATTTTCTTTTACTTTTCTATGTTGGCAAATAAACATCGGCCTGTCTGATGGTAAGCAGTGACCGTAGACTACAGGCAGACGCCTGGAGTACCAGAGCCTGAAGAACCTCATCACATCACCAGGTGGAATGGGTTGGTAGTAAAAAGAAAAAATATCTATGTTTACTCACGTCACCAGCGGAATATTACCGTCAGCCGTCGCCTAATATTTAATATAATCTACAATCTAAACAACTGTTCTTATCGATGAGGGTCAAAGCCGAGGCCAGTGCCTATCAGCTGCCAGATCATCATCATGATCGTGCCCAATTAAATTTAAAAAAAAATTATATCTTTTTAACCTGAGTTATGGATATAGGAAACCTTTGCATGTCTACTACACGCCGTCAGGTTATGGATCAATGATACCCTCACGTATCAGTAATAAAGAGCGAGGATGCTTAACTTTTGCAATTGTAATATACATCGAAGAATAGGGGAAGTAAAGGTTATAGAGAAGGGTGTAAAAAGTTCCAATATACAACGCGGTCCAAGTTAACTTCACCTGCTCGCGGTGAATCCTTCTAATAAATAAACAGGGTTCGCTTCAAGGGTCTAAAGCAACAGGAGATGGCTCAAATACTCTATTGAGTGAGGTCAATGACTATCGGTAAACATCTATCAGTTGATGAAGCGAAAGGTTATATAAAGGTTATGCAGTCTGTCCAATGATGTCTTCTTAATTAGTTATTGCAAAACATAACCTCAAAGTTTGCTGATGATACACGAAAACTGCAGTTTCCGGTCGCGCGAGAGTACGGAACCGTGTTCGCCCGACGGTGGGCAGGAAATAAAAATAGCCTGAGCATTCGGCCACGCCATTTCCTGTTTGTTTAATTGTGAGCGATCCCGTTCGCGGCGATATTAATTGCCCGGGACACGCGCTGCGGGTTCCGGAGCCATTTCGCAAACACACATACTCTATTTCCGGGTTTTTATTTTTATTTCTAACTAAGTGATAGCTCGATGAATATATATTTAAATCACAAGCCTGGAAATTGGATTACTTATTCGGCTTTGATAACTCATTTAAAAAAGTCAAACTTTTTTCGTTGCCTACGTAATAAAAATAGCAAATATTAGCGAATTAAAAAAATTGTCATAACGTTTTCAAAGGTTAACAAAAAAGTTTTTTAGTTTCTAGCTAAGTGATAGCTTGATGAAAATTTATTTAAATCTCATGCAAAAAAAAACTGTTTTAATTAGTAGACTTTCACAGGTTATTTAAAAACGTGTACAAAAAATTTTTGTTACCTGCAAAATTAAAAAAGCCAATGTTTTTTAAAAAAATTTTTCGTTTTCAACGTTCCTATTACATTTTTTTTAATCTAGATAAGTGATAGCATGATGAGAATACATTTAAATCACATGCTAGGAAACTACTTTGCTTACACAAGTTTCACAGGTTAATTAAGAAAGTCAAAGAAATTCTTTGACGCCTGTTAAATAAAAATAGCAAAAACTTTTAGAACAGAACAGTTGTTTTAACATTTTCAAAAGTTAACGTCCACATAAACAATTTTTTTTTTTTAGCCTGGCACTATTATCACTTGGTGATTTAAATTAAGCACGATGACATAAATAAACAAAAGATCCTCATAACTGTTTCGTTAAATAATTTTAATTAACACCAAAATATCTTCTAATATCTACGATTAATACAAACAGTCGTAATGATCGATTTATATTCGTATTTACTTACCAACAGTTAAACCAGCGGTTAGACTTATTTAAAAAAAAATCGTTCAAGTTATCGTTGATCATTAACTTAAGTATATAAAGCTTAAATCTTTAAAGCCTGCATCCGCCGATGAATGGAAATATGGTGTACATTCACCAAACGAGTTTTCCGGAAGCTTCTATTCATTACGGAAAATAAAATAAACTTATCCCAGTTAAAGTTTACCTTTTACCGATCCTAAGTAAGAGATATTAAAAGAAAATTAACTACTTATTCATTCAGTAAGTTGTACCCTGCTTCAAACTTGATCACTGTTTGATGACCTAAGTTCAACTCGGAGCTGAGCGAGCGAGACGGCGATATAATTATAAAGCGATAAACAAACTACAGTGATAGTAAGCGTTCGTTTTATCTTATCGTTATTACTTTCTAGAAGCTTCTTAACCTGCTTAAACAAAAAGAGGTGTATACCTGGTGTGCAGCTGAACCGTTTTGTACCTCTTTACCGATGGACAAACATACCAGGAAAAGGATACATTCGTTTAATCAGTAAACTACTATTACTGTCTAAACGAAATAATTATAATAGTTGCAATATTAATCGACTATTCTCTTGATCTTCAACATAAATTCTTACTGCATTAATATATGGATATTCACATTTAACGATGAAAAAAAGATTAAATCAAATTGGTGATGGTGAAGTACCAATTTCAAGTGGTGATGAATACCATCAGGATGTAAAGTTATGAGTCGATTGATCCTTCCATCTTGATAATGAACCGTTCCATATAACTACAGTAATACCTTTAATAGTTATATATAGTTTACTGTGTACTAGTAAATATGGTTAAAGCGAAGTTAGTGTTAAGTGCAGTAAAGTGCGGGCGGCTCGTTAAATATGCATTAGCTTAAGTTATTTCCGGTGTTTTGAGGATTTTCGGTTTCCGACCGTTGCAGCAAAATTCCTTAAAAAGTCGACTATTTTATACTGCAATAGTATGTTTAATTAACTTGAGTTTATATGTGATTGGATGAACGTGAATCCAAGGTTCGATTCCGTCGATACCAGCTTCGATTATCACGTCTGCTGATCCTGTTAAGTTCCTACTGAACTATTGACATTGTAAATGAAACTACGTTGTATAGAAACAGCTTTTGAGATGAACAGGAACTAAATAAAATAAATAATAATTGTTAACTTTGTGAGGAATCAAACCAGCGACCTCAGTTCAATACAAACAGAGCAATTAACCACTAAAACATGAGTGATATTATTCATAGCTTCAATATTATTAACGGAATGGAAACATACTTTGTAATAATCTCCGTCGTAAAAGGCGACTAAAACAGTCACTGAAGGTTGTTAAGTTTAATGGGGCTGTTTCGTAAGACCTTAGGGTCCTTGCCGACGCTCTAATGGTGACCATTAAGAAGTCGAGGTCACAATTAAACGGTGAAAATTATCATTAAAATGCTTATCACAGATTTACATACAATCAAACCCGATTGATTACCGCAAAACTGATCTTATTTAAATCACATAGCGTTTTGAATATAAAAAAATATATACGTAAATATAAAATTAAGGACCCCTTCTTTATTATTGGTTAAAAAACTATAGTAAAAAGTCGACTAAAATGTATATTTTTTTATAATCAATTCAAAGGGAAAACGACGGCGGTGCAAATCTATACACAAGCCCTGCGGCGCTTCGTTTAACTTAAAGCGATTATTTGTTACTTAATTGTAACTTGACTCAGACAGCTCCCCCCCTTCCCCCTCCTTTCCCCCTTGTCCCCTACAGTTTACTTAACAACTAAGATTTATACTTATTGATATATAATAAGAAATATAATCGGAAGTTATCTTTGAATACGTTTGTAAAAGTACGGTATACGTGTGAGCAATGATTTCATAAGAATCCTGATGGTGATAGTGATGAATAAACGGTGATGTACGTATGATATAAGATTCTTCATCATCATTTTAGTGTACTCATGAAGCACAAAATTCCATCGGTAGCGAGAACTTTGAGCAGTGATATAAAGAACTTACTCCTTACTAAAACCCATATAAAGTTTCTAACAAACTTCATACTTACCCGATGGCTCAGTGAGTTGCTTTTAGAAGAAGGTCCAGGGTTCCATTACTGAAACAATTAGTATAACTTTTTTTTAAATTTTCTAAACTATCAATCAGTTTGTAATTCTGCCTCTGTATATAATAGTTTAAGTATTATATTATACATAATCATCTTCATCAGCTCCTTTATCATTAAACACTAAGATCTAGACTTCTAAATTAGATCTAGATACATCTAGAATTAATTTCCACTATTTATCTAGATTATTCTATAAAAAGTAGTTCATGAAACATATCCAGATGTAAAAGCTATTGATTTCTAACTAACAGATTATAGATCTAAGATTTAAGAGATCTAGGAGTTGTTTTTTTTAAATAAGTTAAACCTAAGTTATTCGATATTATATCAGCTATATACCAGTGAAAGAATCATGAAAATCGGTTCAGCCGTTTCGGAGATATAACGAAATGAACATGCGTGTAGAAATAGCAGGTTGTAGTAATGTATTAAATAGTTGCTCGGAGCTGGTGAGGATTATTCTCTTCATCATCACACAGCCTGGTCTACGCATACGGAACCCTGACCTTCCAATTAGGGTCCTTTGGTACGTCTTCTTTTGAGGTATCGCAGCGTGTGGGCAATAGACCAAGTTATATACCAAGTTATATACTAAGTTATATACAACGCAGTCCTTCTACTAAAGCTTCTGTTATTACTTCAGTGGACGGCTGTTTATCTATTCCTCAACCTCCTTCCTCATGAGGAATTCAAGGGTTACTTCCTCACGACCTCAGGGCACTCATCAGCTGGTTACGCGAACTCTTAATTAAAAGAAAACATTAATTAGTAACGGTTGAACCGTTGGCCCGCGGCCTAAGGACGGGTTTAAACCGCAAGATAAAGAGAGGTGTGTTATGTTTTATCATTCATTTCAGTTTGAGAATTAATCAGGATTTGATTACGTTGATACATTTGAAGTTATATTATGCTCTTTTTGTTTTAGTCGACTTTTTTATAACGTCAAAATAGTTGACTTTTTTGAATGCTGGAAGAGTTGTTTTTTAAATCGATTTAAAGTAAAATTTTTATGTAGTCGAAAAAGTCGACTTTTTCAAAATGTTGGAAGAATAATTTAGTTTTGAATCTACAAAAAAGTACTATAATTTTAAACATTACTTATATTACTAGACAAGAGTTAACATTACTACGGAGCAGTAAAAAATTATCGCTCATTTGCCCACGCGTGGGCAAAACAAAGTTGAATATGTAAATAATCCCTTCCCTCATTACTCCCAAAGTTCATCATGACTACCACCGATTACTAATCCACCGCACGAATCCCACGCCCAGACGTGGGAAACAGTTCGTGGTTAAACTCCAACTCCTTGACAGTCCACCGGCAACACTATCGTCTACTTGGTCACCACTACCGCTCATGGTGAAGTCGGCGTCGAGATGTTTGCGAAAGCCCACGCCCAGCGGTGGGCACTTAAGACGACGATAACCCATCACCTATGAAAATTGCGATACGTCCGCTGCAACTGTAAACACCGGTGCAAGGTGACCCGAGCTGATAACGCGCCGCTACCGACCTGGATGACCACGAGACCTTATCTGCAGTGCATTCAAGTTTCACCACCACCACGTGGTGAAATGACAAACGCTACGATGGTGAAGCCCGTTACACGGCTTCAGGTATCTCTGTGAAGCAAGGCGGTAGTTAAAGCAGTAGGACCAGTTCCCAATTTCTATACCATCAGCACCAGCAAACCTAGTGATGAGAGACCTGTAAAGAGGATCTTCGCTCCAACGAAGTTTGGATGTACACGGCTGTTCTGCACCCGTGTGTATCTCCTGATGATGGTGATTATACCATCACTGACGGCTGAGGGTGTTCTGTACACACTCATGTGTACATTGCACCTAAAAATAACCTGACCGTCAGCCGTTCGCTGGAGGACAGCACCGAAGATATGAAGGTCGAAGGTCAACAGCATCCAGATAACACCTGAGTATATATACACCGCCTGCGTGCATCCAGCATCAGACAACAGCAGTCGACTCATCAACATGTGGAAGCTTCTACTCCTCACCTGCATGATGGCCAGCCGGGCTGCGAGCCTGGAGGACTCCTCGCTCTTCGGCGAGTACAAGACCATCTACACCTGGCCGAAGCTGGAGTGGAACCTGGCGAACTGCAACCCGGCCATCATCTCCAAGGCCGACCCGTCCGTCGCTCTGGACTCCTGCAAGTGCGGCAGGAGCGGCACCAACCTCGCCCTGGTGAACATCGAGGCCGGCAGCAAGAAGCTGAACGTGCTCATCGACTACGTGAACAGCATCGACGAGCTGAAGCTGGCAGTCGAGGACCAGTGCTCCTGCTCCGGGAAGAACATCGACCACGACGTCGCCTGGAGGATCAACGACAACTACATGGTACACTACGACACCAACACCTCCAAGATCTACCTGCTGGGCAAGGCGGTGCCCGGCGCCGACGACCTGAAGGGGATGATCGACAGCTTCTTCTGGAAGGACAGGGAGGGTGTGAGGGTTTGTCAGTAACCAGCTCGCCGCGGACCACGCCACCAGCTCACGCCAACGGACCTGATCGATTACCCCAGAATGTATCAATAAATAATGTATCAAGCTGAACTTACCTTTCATTTCCTCACCGCATCAGGTCTTCACTTGACATTAAGTATTCTACCCAAGGAATTTGACTTAGGGACAAAGCACAAGGTTACGACTATTATGGGGAGCTTCTTCTTCATCAGCCGCTGGATACAAACCTCATCCAATAGTAGAGGGATTTGGGCTATTTCTCACCACACTGGTCCTAAAAATTAACGATAACACGACCCTTAGACACACATCTAACGTATTGAATCCGATCAGACCTTCGATAACAAATGCCATGAAAACCATAACGTATAGAAAGAAATTAAAAAAAAATTGCTTTAGTATAAACATAATGCACTATGTACTATATTTTTGGACAGAATCAAAAAGTCAGAATCAAAGGATTCGTAAGTGATTTCTATATGTCTATTGGGGTGTTACACAAGGCAGTGCACTCGGACCAACGTTGTTTATATTATACATAAACTATTTATATTTGCTGATGATGCTGCTTCAGTAGAAGTTCTTTTGGTTAACAGAGCAGCGCTTTGCTAGAATTATAATATTTGTGGGTTCGGGGCATAATTCCTGATGGTAGACCAGGGCTTTCTATCCTTCCGTATTCATCAAACAACCAACATTTCATTTAATAAACTAATTTGGTGCCGTGTATTATCACGTATCTGACAGTGATGTCCAATCGGAATCGGTTCAGCCGCTCCGGATTATATCCAGAACAAACAGACGTCTAACTGCCAATTGTGATAGTCCCAGGTTGTACAGGATTTTGGACTGGCTGCAAGTGCGGGAATCGACCGGCCAGATTAGCTCAGCCTGGTACAGGAGTCGGTTCCAAAGCCGTGAATGCCCTGCTGGACATCGTCGATAGATGAAGAACTAAAGTAAGTCATGGAGGACACGTGCCCAGGTTCTGATGAGGGTAGCGTCCACGACGAGATAGGGAAGACGCATCAATAGACCCTCAGGACGGTGTAATGGATAAGCATATAACCGCTGGCGCGAATGTGTTTAAAATGATATTTCTCTGGTTCTATAGTCACTGTAGTAACAGTATCACGATATATGTATTCCTGATAATTGTACTCCTATCAATGCGGTGCCGATTAGGATGTTTATACAGCATCACGATGCGCTCATCACTATCACACCATACCTGACTTGACAAAACAATGAGAAAATTCTAGTATAATTACTTGCAAAAGCGCCTCATAAATTGTAATAGCAATAATACGAACTGTGGTTGAGCGGCACGGGAGTCTTAGGCGCCGTAGTAAAATTATAGCAAATTAAATTTCCCACTTTATGTGTTACATTATCACGCTTTATACAGTGATCAGATTTGAATGTTCAATTTATTTGTTGGTGAGAGATTTCCAGCTTAACTATTACGTCTCAAAACAACGAGAGTAATATTAATCGGTAGTTCAGCGCCAATAGTCGGAAGTACAGAAACTTTAAAGATACATTAAAAGTTCAACCAAACGATCTTTTCCAACGTTCGCTGAGAAGTTGTTTATGTTGTTCTTTACATTATCTCCTTGTCCTGAAGATTAAAGATCATTACATAACGACGTATAACCACAGCATTAAGTAATTGTGTTTATGTGAAGTTATTTGCACGAGCTAATGACAACGGCGGGGCGGGGAGCACGGGGCGGTGACCATCGCTCAGACGGCGGTATAAGTACAGCGGACGCAGCAGTAGCAAGGCACAGTCGGAGACAGCAAGCATCTAGATGAAGTTTCTAGTAGTCCTGGTAGTGCTGGTGTGCGCGATGGGTTGGAGCCAAGGTAGCACCTTGCGGGACCCAGCGGCGACCCTCCGCGGAGACTACAAGCTGATCTATAGCTGGCCGCGGCCCGGCCAGCTCGTGCCCAACTGCAGCCCGGTGCACATCTCCACAGCGGACTCGACAGCCGCCTGCAGCTGTGGAAGAAAGTCCGCCAACATCGGCCTGATCTCCCTGCAATCCAGATCGAGGAAGTTCACGCTGCTGGCGGACGTCGTCTCCAACGGCGAGGAACTGAAAAGCGCTGTGAGTGACAGCTGCACGTGCGGCGACGGTGACATCGACCGCTCGGTGGTGCTGAATCTGGACGGCGGCTACATCCTCCACTTGGACCCTGTCGCGTCCAAGGGGTTCGTGATCGGCAGCGCCGCGCCCACAGCTGATCAGCTGCAGGGTATCATCTCCGGGCTGCCACTGGACGCCAAGGACGGCAGTCTGGTCTGTCAGTAACCGGAAACGAGTCCTGTTAAATTAAATAAATATATAACCTTAATAAAACATCGTTTATCTTTACCATTTAATATAGTCTAATAGTGTTAAATGTGTAGCTTTTTTAACTACACAACTCAATTTGACGTGATATTAAATGATCATCACGAAGAGTGACAGCCGTTCAGAATACCCAGATTAACAATATCACATTAATACATCGGATAGTAACAATATAATATCACCATCACCACCAATATTCTATAATTGATGCATCCAATAAAGAACCTACTAACCACTGCGCTTGTGCGATTATTACTAGGCTTACTAGGTTTTATTAGGCGCTGTTATCAGAGAAATTACTGGGGTAACGAGACATAAATTCTATATCTCTTAGTAGTGCCACATTGTGAAAGACAAGAATAGTGCTTATTATCAGGTGACCATAATGCTACTTTATAATGGTCCCACTGCTGGGACTTGGTGCGTACCGTCACAAAGCCAATGAGAAAGAAAAGTTTGAACTTGTCTGATTTTTAAGAATGTTTTCATTAATAATAGGTGATTTGAAACCGCAAATCTTGAACATGTGCTGTGTGCAGCAACAATTGCTTCACGAACGGTTTTGTACGCGAAGAATATATCCTCGGCACTGAAAAGGATATCGAGATGTATTTGAATACATAACGTGCGTTTATATAATTAAATAAAACATAGGAATTTTATTAAAAAGGTTTACTGTGCACTATGATAGATGTGAAAGAGTGAATTAATGTAGCAATGTTATATAAAATTAACGCCTTACGGTTTTTAAACGGCAATCTTGCGCGTTCCTGTAACTAATTCTTAAATGCAAGGACGTAAAAGTAAACCCTAACACAGGGTTTGCTAAATACGTTCCCTGGTGACACCGAAATCTAATGATCGGTGACGTCATATCAGTACGATTCTGCTAATCCCTTATATGTACAAACTACTCTTCAGTTGTTTACATTATAAACATTTACATGACAGCTCGTGCCATCGATCGGAAATTAGTTGAAACAACTAACATCGCCATCTAGCGAGCCATTGTTAAAACTTTCCTTCGTTTATGTTATTCATGTAAAAGCAAGTACAAATAAAAATAATACATTGTTGATATTAATGTATTGAAATGAGTATTCTTTTTTTTAAAGCGGCTCTTCATTACTTAAAGTTAGACAAATTTGGAAATTCCCCAAATACTCCGTAATATTACGCAGACATGATTTACGACGAGCTTAATATTTATTTGAAGACCAAACAAAACCTTTTATGTATTTAACCAATAATCAACTCTTTAATTTTGATTACGGTTTACTCAACAGTTTAACTAAGAATATTTGCGAATGGCTGTTAAATTTCAGTTATTTAATAGGTTAAATTTTGTTCCTTAATTGAATAATAATTTTATCTTTTGACTTTGAATACGCTTAACACATTTTTTTTAATCGTTTATTGAATTAATTTAATGATTGAACTCAGGAAGATTATATAAGGAGGTTTAATATAAAAATAAATAAGGATATTATCACAAATTAAGTACAGCGCCATCTAGCGGTTAATAGATGAAACAATTTATTATTAAAAATCGCTGTGTGGCGTTAGATGATTATTTTATAATTTAATCTAATATAATATAATCTGTTATTTATATATTTATATAGATTGTGTATTAATTTAGGTATTTAAATATAACGTATATTTTACATTAAAGTAAATAGTTTTTGTTTAATTTAAAGCGTTTTATTTATTCATAAAAACCTTTTTGGTGATGAAATAATCATATTGTATTTCTTCTATGAGCTGAGCTGCTGCTGCATTATATTAAATATATAAGAGAGATGGAACTACAGAAGTTATGCTCTACATCATCAGCTACCTTCAGGTGGAATTTATACAAGAATCTGTTCACCAGAAATTACCAGTGATAAATAAACTGACAGAGAGTTGGGGATGTATTGAGCAGTTGTTTCAATTACAGGTCTGGATGTGTCATCTGGTGCTGATGATGAAGGTTTAAGGTTAAAGCAACAGAGCTGATGTTCTTTGCTCCGTATTGCCAGTTAATGGCAGACCAGGCATCTAGAAGCCAGACACGGAGAAGCCAGGTCACACCATCAGCTTGAACTTCCTCGATCTGGAGTAGGTTCCTGTCATCACCATATCACTATCTCTTACCAGCTGCAGTCTCTTCTGCACTTGATGAATGAATGCTGCCGATTCTTTACTCATGTAATCCCATTCCCAACAGTGGGAAGATCAATTGGGCATCCTTTTATATTACTACACAGTTTCAGTTTTCTAAATCAAATCTTACTAGTAAAGTATTAACAATTTTAATATAACCACGAGAGAAGGCAGTAAACTTTTAATACGGCAATTGTAATCATTTAACTTTACTGGTGTACAGTAAACTAATTCATGTCCGGTAAGTATGGACTTGTTAACTGCAGTAAAGTTACTGGACTACAGTACGCTAGATTACCCGCCAACTAATAAAGAAGTGTAGTAAATATAATCAATTGTTGTTTGTTTGTTTGTTTGTATTACTAGCGCGCAGTACTCTCGTTTGATTAGTAAACTTATGCAGGTCGTTATACAGTCGGATATAACTCGCCCCATTGATCTTGATCCTCGCTCTTTGTTTTGTATGGCGCAGTGGTTAGAGCTGAAGTAAGTGCCGGGTTCGATTCCCAAAATTTTTTTTTTTAATTATTTGACTATACAGGCTGTTGTTTTTTGGTGATGAACTTGATGGTGATGAAGTGGTGATGTAAAGTTGATGGTAAATATGCTATAATATTATGCACCACTTGATCCATTTAGTAACGGATTCGAACCTGAGACCTGTTCCTCCACTAATCATTATTATGTTGAATATATTCAGTTTTATAACACTCGAATGTAAGTGGTAAATTAATAGTATTTTTTTTTAAATGTTTTCCAAAGTTTTTCTGTTAATTTTTTCTCAAATTTTTCTTATGTTTAATTTTTTTTTTCAAAAACTTTTTTTGATGATTTATTTGAATTTTTCCAAAAGATTTTTTATTAACTTTTTAAATAGTTTTTTGT
>DWLS01003632.1:0-15370 GCA_018246255.1 Pachliopta kotzebuea | reverse complement strand
TTTTTTATATCTTGTAAGTTTTTCTTGTAATAGTATTAATGTAAACAGGCGTTGGTAAATCAAATAAATAAAAAAAAGAAAAAAATTACACAACATGGTATGTATATCTAGCGTCCGCCGCCAACCCGCCGGCGTTAGAAGAAATCGTTATTAATCGTTCTATTCCACGCCCGCTCGTCTTAATAGAGGGACTTCTACCGCTTTTAATGTTTTCTCAGCTACGTAATAAATTAATCTCCATTCATAGTTTCCCCGGCAGTCCCGAGAAAAGAATGAAACAAACAAAAGAATGGCCGAAGTAACTTTACTCTAATACTGATTTCATGCTTTACGTAAGTCATTCATTGCGTACTTTTAAAGCTTTCTATTTGTTGCTTACTTGTTTTAGTCATTAATTTTCAATAATTCAAAGCGTCTGTTGAGATGCTATAATTAATGATTAAATGCTGTAACTTAATGAAACATACTTGCAATTAAAATACATCCATAGCTAAGCTAACGAAACAAATCTGACAACCCCTTTCCTCTGTAAAGTTTTAACTGTGTTGTCTCTTGCCCTGTAGAGGTCTCTGATTCTGAGATCCGCAAATTGTCATTAGGTTCATGATAGTATCTTTTTGAACCCGCCTACCAAACAACTGCATGATATAAATTATCATTATATCACTGTACTTCGGCTCTCAAGAAGCTGTCATTCATCGCGACTAAGCTTCGCCATCCACGGCTTCATTGTCACTCAACACCCTGAATAATTGACGTCGTTAGTTCGTTGTAGTAAATAAAATAATACACCTACCTCGTTCTGTCTACCGGTCAAACTTCCCAAACCAAACCAAATTGAGAACCATCCTCACCAAATAATTATTGGAAACAGCTAATAGATTTTCTGGCATTACTTTTATTTATATTTTAATTACTTAATCTTCATAACTTACAATTAATTTATTAACATATTTACTACTATCTGGTCAAACATAATAAAGCTTATAACTTCTACTAATTAACTAACTACATTCCTTTAAAAATTTGTTTTTGTACATTCTTAAAATAACCATTCCAGTTTTCAGTTCAATAGTCGTAGTTAGTAATTTAGTTTCTTATCTAGGATTAAAACCAAAAATTCATGGGATTTTAACTAGTAAACTTGTAAAACGGATTTTTGCCACTGATAAATTACGAAAAAGTTATTGTATAAAGACTATAAATATCATTATTATCCATATTGTTTAACGACGACGAACTTTACGTCATAAATATTAGTAAAGGTTTTAACCTATTATAAACTGTTTTAGAAAACTTTGTTGAAACCAGTTTCATAAATCTTAAAAGGTGATTGTACAATAAAAGTAGAAGAAGGAAACTTTAATACGAAACATTTTATAATAAATCTTTTGTAAATATATTAATATTTGATTTAAATTCTCCATATTTTTGTGTAGTATATTCATGCACAGCAACAATTTTTACAGAGATAAAGTAAATGAAAATCATTGGTTGACTGATAGAGGAAATCCATGGAGGCTTTAGACCCGCTTTTTGGAACCTAATTTTAGATATTTGAATAAAGATTTTAAATAAATTTTTAAATAAATGTAAGACTATCGAATAATTGTAAGGCACAAATAATATAATACTTTAATACGTAATTATTTTTTAATACGTACATTTGAAATTTGAATAAAATTTTATACAGTGACAAATTTATGTTTTAAAAAATAAAGTGATTAACAAAGTACTAACATTATCAGTATATAAAACAAAGAAGTAGTACTTAGACTATAATATATATAATTTATAACAAACCCTTAAAGTGGGTACTTAAAAGATTCCTTTGTCAGTTGTTTTAAACTCTTTGAACTTTTTCATAGAAAATGGAAAGGGTTGTGAGAATCATTTTGTATATTTAGGTAACAAAAGAAATGTGGTTAAAAGACTCTGCTGGTTCTTGGGCCAACGAAGATAATTAATCAAGAAAAGAAAAGGCATTTCAGAGCCCGAAATACGCACACCTTTACGCAAAAAGTTAATTCAGGAGAAAAGTAAAATAACCTTTACTCAATAAAGCGAAGGAGAATAATGACGACTGAAGAAGAAATAAGGAAAGAAATTCTTCCACCAGACGTACGACGACGACGTTTAAAAACAAATTCTCATTAAATAAAGTATTTTAGATTTGTTTTATAAAATTAACATAATATTTATTTCAGTATTGCAACTTTTATTTTTTTATGCCAATGTGTGATAGAATTCACTTTCGATTTTTTATTTGACGGGGCTAGCAAAATGTTTACGAGACGATATGTGATACGTTTGACCGTAAGAACCTAGTGCGGATTAAGATGATATCACTGCACCACATTAGGGATGTAAGAAATCCAACACAACACTTTACGAGACCCTGGCCTCAAAACCTCACCTGCGCATGGTTTAATCAACAAATGAGGCTCTGGCTATCCACCAACCCGCATTAGGCCAGCGTGGCACAAATCCGCCATTGATGACGGAGGCTTATGTCCAACGTCTATCCGCTGATGATCACTGCGCTCATCGCCTTTAGTCATGCGGTGTTAAGTCTCATTACCAAGTAATTTCACTAGCTTAATATGCCTTACAAACGGGAACACAGTAACGTTTCCACATTTCTGGTTGTTGGTTGCAATAGAAGCTGCGGTGATACCTATCTAGATGGCCTCCGTCAACGGAGACGTAACGCCAGGTTACTTATATAAATTATTATACTGAGAGCTATAATAAAGTACAGATCGATTAAATTCGGCATAGTACGTAAACTTTAGCACCGCTACACGAAACTTTGCATGAACAAGTCTTTGGCACAAAATTTAAAAGACTTGCTATAACTTGATATGAATACATATACAATAGGTTATTGATAGTTACCACTTACTGTTCGCAATAATCCCAGAGATAATTATTTGGGAAACATATTTTTTCATTACATGAAATACATAGGACATACGTACTTAGGATGGATGTTCTAATACCGTTACTACAATAATTAAAACCGTATCACAGTAATGTACACACGTGTTCATGTAATTTACATACTAAGGTTTAGTGGCTAGTAGTAAATTATAATTCAAATGATTGATTTCTATTTCATACAATGTTAAGTGATGACATGAGACACGATCGTGGAACTGACTCAGTCAGAAGCCTTTGGGTCCTCATGTTTGGTAATGTTCATAAAGTGTAATATTATTACGTTCATATTTTGAATATAAGTCTAAAGACCCTAGTACTGCTACATGCTTACGTGGTTCCGGAACCAAACCACCGCCCTCCGTTTTATAAAACTTACGATCAGTCGTTGCATTCGGGGGGCCAATAAATACTCGTATCTGTTTTAATATATGCCACAATACAACGAGCCTCATACATTGTACAGCTTGTGTATCTGAATTCCTCTTCAGCACTTAAAAAAGGAGGACAGATTCCCATCATTCGCAGCCGCGTTGTTTTTGAACTTCTATTTGACGTGGGCCTGTCCGCCTGGGTCGACTTTCCCCGCCTCCGCTGCATCCATTCACTTTGTATTACCCATTTCGTGAAACTACTTCCATTCATTCTCTCCACATGACAATACGATTGGGAATTCATTTCTTTATTTTCGCCATCGTACCCTTTTTCGCGACGCAATTTCGCTTTATCAAACTCCTCTTTATTTAACACTGAATCACTCTTTTTCGTCTAAACACTGGTCTTTTCGTGTGTTAGAAGCTGACAATTTTCATTGTACGTTATTATTAGTATATTATAAAAGATAATCTAGTGGCATACAATAGTTTTTAACATTCTAGCATTATATATACTTATTACAGAAAAATTTTACAGTTTTCATTACATTGTTTAAATATCAAACTCTGAATTAGATATTTCATTAAATATAAGTTATTCTTATATAAGCATATATTCTTTACATGCGTGAAAGTTATATGCTTATATTAAATAATTTTATATATTAGTGCAAAAATACAAATTTTCGGAGCATTCTATTTTTTTAAATTTCACATGGCGGCGAGCAAGGCGTTCACCTGATGATAAATTATATACTAGCCTTTAACAACGTGATGGTAAAAATATACACAGCACCACATTGCGCTCGTCGCCTAGAGACACAAAGTGTTGTCTCGTTACTCAAGAAATTACACAAGCATACAGCAACCTTCAAGGCGAAAAACAGTACTGTTTGTGGACTACAATAGGAGCTGCAATGGTACCTACCTTAACAGTCTCCGGCAACAGTAATACTACCACTAGTCTTCTTAAATCAATAAATTTTTCATTCTCACCTGGCTTTCTATATATACACAGAGATAAATTACATAGCTAATTGCACACGAATATTTTACCAAAACCTTTTAAATAACAATTTGTGTGCATAGTTTTTCCTTATCTGTGGATCTTTAATTAAGCCACGGGCCCCTGGTTCGCAAGTCCCGTACCAGGTGAGCTGTGTACATCGATTAAAAATGGACTAGCATTTAACATAATCAAAGAATATATATAAATATCCACTAATTTACTGTATAGACGGAATCGTAATTCATTGCAACAAATCCAAACTGGCCTATGGCCTTGATTGCGAACAACCGCCGACCTCTGCAGAATGCTGTTTAAATGAATGTACAGACCGACTCCGACGCTTCGCAATAACTTGATAGACAAATCCGTTTATGTTATAGTTAGTAATTACCGATCTAGGTCGTGAATGCTCAGTCAGTTTCCAATAAAGGAAAAACGTACACAACGACGCATCAGGAAATAAATTAAAATATGCACCTAAAAACATTAGCTCTCTTCCTAAATACATTGACAATATCTTAGTCGGCAAAGGATATATTCACGGTTTGAAACAGATGCTGACCTTTACTGATGGTAGATCTCTGTTGCCGGAGAACATCAAGGTTGTTACCCCAACAGTTCCGTTTTCTGGCGCCAAACAGTACTGCACAAACAATACTATATTCGAGTTTAAAGTGAACTGTAATTTAGTGAAATTACGGGGGGATGAGACTTAACATCCGTGTTTCAAGGGAACAAGCGCAATGTGAACATTTTCACCAGCGACACATAAGCGATAAGAAAGCGTATCACATACCAATAGATGAATATAATATCTTTTTCTTTATTATCATAATGGTTAAGATAGAACGCAAAATAACTGGAAGACAGAAGAAGTCGTAGTTGCGTAATATACTAATAATAATGGGAGCAGACCGTCATCACATTCGCCAAGTAACTTTTTTTTATACCTGGGCCAAGCTATGTTTGAAGATAACAGCCAACCTTCAGACATGAGTAGGCACTACAACATTTTTTCTGTTATTATTTATTACACAAATTACACGTATTATATAAAGTCTTTCAATATATAAGAAACTTGACTTGCGGTACCTTACCTTCGTTTTAACACGAATGAACTGATAAATTACGTAAAGTATATGTATATCATAGTAGATACATAAATGCCTTGAGCAATATTTCTTGCCACCAAATACTACTTTAATAAGTCGTTATTTTGTTCACAAGTAAATTAATAAAGGTTCTTCCTTATAGATACATAAAAATTTTAAATGTCAAGGTATATATACCAAGAAACAAATCAAAATTATACATAACATACGAAGAAATTCAAATATTGGAAATGTAACTGGACATTTGTTGCATTACCTGTGAAAATTTCATTTGTCTGTATTATTATGTTTTTGGATAGGAAAGCCATATCAATTTTCACGAATTTTAATATTTCACTAGTAACAACAATAATTGAAAATTATTTTGTGTGAAATGAAAGTTATATTTATGGTACGCTACGTTTATTCATACATTCTCTGCCAGTAAGTCGGACCCACCATTCAATATTTGTTCCGGACAATTTCTGGATTTTTAAACAAAAATACATAAAAAAATATTTTTTTATTAATGCTACATAAAAAAACATTCGAATTAAATCAAAACGATTCTGATATTACAAACAGTTGTTAATATTTCATTTAATTGTATAGATTTTTGCCTCATACATATTAGTGAGGTCTTTACCCTTACTGAGGCGGACGTTATCAAGATTTATTCGTGGAATTGTTTCTAAGTTTTAATTCAATTATGACTAACACAGATTCTTTTTTGCTTATACTATTCAATTGAAAATCCAACGGCTTTTTCATTAATGTTAAAAAAAAATTAAATATTGGAAAAAAAACTCGTGTGCACACTTCACTTTTCAGTTTTTAGTTTTCTGAAAAACTAACAGCTGCACGAATGGCTCTTAAAATTTTAGAGAGCGTAGTGGCGCATAGCTCGGCTTGTCTATGCGAGACAACTTCACAAGCACTTGAAATATATTTTTACTTCACGTGCAGGCTTTTCAAGGAAGTTTCTGTATATTAATGAACTATTTATTTGCAACCTATTATGACCACAGGACAGACTTCAGTTCAGAGTGATAAAAACAAAGAAGCAACAAAATAGATTCTGTATAATCAACAAGTCAAATCAAGTCACTACGCTGATTTTGTGGATGCTTTTTTTTTTCTTACAGAGTCAAAAGTTCCCTTCGTGGTTGAGAAACAAAAATGTATAGAATTCGAACTTAAAAACCTTAAAAAAACTACAAGTATTTGATCATTCTGGACTACTTACTATAATAATATCTACAAGAACGTTGTATTTTTCGGTCGTAAAATGTATTATTATTTATTAACCTGGTGCCCAAAATAACGACAGATTACAACCGCAACCGTACTGTTCTAACAAACGAGCATTTCTAACAAAGCCTTCCTGTCTAAAATAAACCGCTTACGTTCCGATAATGTATCTATTTGAACGGCCTGATTAGCCTCGTATTCCGAAATCCAAAGGTTCCCTTTGTGGTATTAAATTGTTTCAAGGCAAAAACCTACAAATAAAAAAAACAATATATGACACCAGCTTCGTTTATCAACGATAAATAATTAGTACATTGGTTATGAGTCCGTATACTATGATTTTGTTTGAAAACAAAACCTATTGGATATCAGTAAATAGATATAGTATGAATTGTTCTTTTTCTTAAGGTGTCTCTCTGACTAGCGTAGATTAGCAATCGGTTCATCATTTCGTTTATTCTAGACTTATAAAGCCTATGCGCCATTATGACGAAAATAACTTTTATTATACTTGATAATAATATTACACGATGCATTGGAACAATCTTTCTAACCAGCACATTATAAAGTGTGAAGACAAGAGTCAGCGCATTTTTAGAATTATTTGCGAAAGTGGTTGTAGACAGAGTAGGAGTTAAACAAGACAAGGGATTAATAAACGTAAATTATAATAAATTAAGATTGTAAAGTATAAAAATAAATAAATGTAATAACAGTACAATAAAAAGTTTTTAAAAAAAATATGTAAATAGATATGGAAAAAATTGTACAAAAAAAAGGTAAAAATTCAGCGAATTTCGGACTGAAAGGCGATACGTGAGAAATGACCAAAGCAATATGAAAGAGAGTGAGAGATGGAAAATGAGGAGTAAAAGGAGATTAGTTGTAAGGAAAAGACTAGAGTAATGAAATAATGAGTCAGAAAAAAATGGGAAATCAGGACCCTTACCCACAACACGAAGGGGAAGGTTTAAAAAAAAACAGCACATTAACTTGGTGGTAAGGATACACAACCGTTATAGGTGGTGATGATTAAGATGAAGTTCACTACACAACATTTACATCAAGGCATGAGATGTCCAAATATCATTTTCAAAATAATTTCTGTATTCTCTGCTGCCGGAGAACATCTGGGTTGATACCACCGCATCTCTTATTACCACTGCCAAATAGTAGTGTGCAAGCATTTCTGTCTCCCTGTTTAAAGGGCTGTAAGCTGGTACAATGACTGAGGTAACAAGAATCTAAATCTTATGTCTCAAGGCGACGAGCTTCATGTGCAGCTGTCTGTATATATCATCCAAGCGAGCACCCCCATTGAACTTATTATCAGGTGAAATCTTGATCGTCAATTTAAAAAAATATTTACTATGGTGTTTGGCGATATATACCTCTGTATCTATTCTCCGAGATATACCACCAGTTAAAATAATATAAAGATACTAGTACCACAAGAATACAAACTTAAATAATATTATAAGGTCTGTTCATTGACACGATTGCTTACGGTCCGCCAACATAATTACATCAGCTTCGCGAAGTTAAATTAGACCGGTGCATGAATAATAAACTTTATTAGTGAGTTATAACTAAGAATACGTAACAAGGTCGATGTCCACGTGTTGCCTGGAAACTTGACTCATGACAGAGTGACTCCGACGGACTTAAGCAAATGTGGTAAGCAAGCGACATTTTGTCGTATCAGTTATCCATATAAAAATTGGTAATTTAAAAAAAATTGACTTACGCTTGGATTAATCTATGTCTCATTATTTAACTATTGTTATAATTACAATAACTTACTTTATAAAAATTAAACCTTACATAACATAGATATTATGTACCGCTCTTTTTCCAGAATGTTTTCTTTCCTGTTTTACTCTACTTTTACTATGCGATAATAATGTTAAGAACTAAAAGTATTAAAAACTTAAAAACTTATTATTAGAGTGGACAAAATGATTAACAAGAAATATTTTTATTTACATTCCCTCTACGGTAACCATACAAGGCAAAATTCATTCTTAGTGGATCAAGAGATTTGGCTTGCTTTATAACATTAAGGTTCGTACTAAAATTGATCGTTATGATAAAGTTTCTGGCGACGCGAATACTAAACCAAAAAACTTCTAATATACGACAAAACTCTTTATAGACAAAATGCTTTATATGTAGAAACTTTCTTTTTTATTTCACAACACATTATAGCGAACCAATACTTAAATAGAGAAGTAAAAAATGTTCTAAAATTATCTTATTAAAAATAATAAGCTTAAGTATTCAATAATTAAGATATCTGTATAGCTTAAATTTTCTACGATAAATACTTACTTAGATGGTAGTTTGTAGTTAATGGTGTGTAGTCATAATAGTACTACAAAATGTCAGATTTTGAACCGTTATCTAATTTTTTCGTACCGTGGACGTACTAGAACTTCAAACTACATTCGTACTGAAACTATTTCGAAAGCAGGAAATAGAGTAGTAAAGGTGATAAACAAAAATATAATAGTACCTATGACATTTCTTTAATTCATAATTAAAATATTCAAACAAAATCTTTTCCTTTGTCCCTCTTACTCTAAAGATTTTAATTTGTAATAATTCAGCATACCTCTTTCGCTGTTCCTGCAACATAGATGTAACTTTCTGATTCCAGGATATCTCTATGAAAAATAAACGTGAGAAGCAGTGATTACAACTCATTTAGCAAATATGTTGACCGTCTAGTTACACGGTAGTCACGGTTCAGCTATTGTGATAACGTAATAAACATACATCTATTAAATAGCAGTACACTAGCCGTAATAAAAAAAAATGTGGAGCATAGATTGTAGGTTTCACAAAGCGTCCTTCAACTATAAGCTACCCGATACGAATAATGAACGAATTTATGAGTGCTAAACAGAAAAACTTGTACATAAACCCGTTTACTTTTACTAACATACGTCTAGTTTTACGAATGTTAAAGTTTTAAAGTAACTCCATTATTATTTCTAATAATAGTTGGACAATTCTAACAATAATTTTCGCTGAGAATTATAAATATACCTGTACATTACATATGTACGAGTCGGGTACGATATCTTATATGCCTGCTTATAAAGTATTTGTTAATACCATGTCGAGTAAAGCTGTTAAAATCGTGAACAGGATAAACTTCATACGAAAAAAAGTATGAAAATTTACGTTACCGTCGTTTTTAAGCTAAACACATTAAATTTCTTTATTTCGGAATCAGTAGCATAACCAGAACACAATAATGTTTGGAGTTTTACTGCAACTTCCGGTTTTTGACAACTTCATTACTTACCATATAAAAACATGAAGAATATTTGTATTTTATTTTCGATTATAATCTAATTTTTCATTTGTAAACTATCGACTAATATTACAGGAAAAATAAAATTTATATTATTACATAATTCATCAGTTCATCAAACTATCAACTTAATACGCCATACAGAAGACTGTTTTCTTATTTCCTGGCAATTTTCTCTCAGCTAATTTATTACAAAATAATTTTTCAACGTTAATTATACGGGAACTGATATATATAAAAATGTCCTGAGTAATTACGCGGAGATAGCAATCAACTTTTGTTAAATAAAGAAACAGGCGTGATAAAGAAAAAATCTATGCGAATATGGCATCATCAAGTTAACTTTGAATATAAAAAAGCATCCTAAGGAGGAAGAATTAATTGAAACAAGTAACATGAATAATATTTAACATAAAAGTAAAAAGTAGTAATTACGTAAATTTTGTAGGTAGGTTTATACATTACACCAAAAATTGGGAGAAGCGGAAACTATCTATATGTTATATCCTAAAACAAAAAACGTAAAAGACCTCTGTTACACTTTTTTGACATCTATTTGAAACTACAGTATGTAAATAAATAATTTACTCAGTATTCACAATTTCTAGACCATCGAACAAAAAACATAATAACAGCGTTGCGAATGGCCGTTGCTTAATACTTAGGTATTTTTAGCACATAACGTTGCAATATGGCTTCAAATTGCTCTTTATCTCTTTACTCGTACGTTTTTCATATATGTATATACCTAAAAAAGAACTCATGTATGTCCCGTTATGTAAGTGACACTCTGTCTATGAAAGTCTCTAAAGCTGACAAATCCCGAGGTCGAAAAAGAAAAGCACAATTTTATACGGAGTAATCCGATCTTGATTTGAACTAAAAAACATTATAAAAATTTTGACTTTATAGTCCGGAAAATAATAATAATAAACAGCTTGTAAAATCCTTAGTGCGGGAAATCAAAGCCTTCTCTCACAAGTAGAGAATCAAATCCACTTCCTGACATGATAAGGTGCAAGTAGGTTATTGTCATATACCGATGAAAGCTGTTATTCTTGAACATGTCGATTTCCACGCGATGTTCTCTTTCACTAGAAACTCACGCTCTGTGCTCGCTCATAAACAATAATGTGACGTTACTTAATATGATGACACTACACCGTATTGTACTCGTCCACTTAAGATATAAGATGTAAAGTCTCATCATTAGCCATTAGAACCTGATTATAGTAAAATTTTCACTTTGCTTTTGCTGAAACAGTTGCTTTAGTCATACCTACTAATCTAGAAATAGAAATCTATGACGAGATCCAACAAGAATGTCATAACCAGCAGTAGTAGCATTAATAGGTAGAAGCAGGCGCAGAATTTCCAAGGTACTGTAATTCATATTAATATTAATAAACATTAGTAGAAAACAAAGTTATGTAAAGGACGAATTAATTAAAAGTTATTGCAATGAACTAGATGCCATTGTGAAATTTGAACAATCAACAAGCTTAGTTAAAAGAAATAGCATCACATTAAGTGTGTGAAATTAATTAATGCTATGTGAATTTTCATTGCATTGTTTACATTTTAATAACATTAACGTAACACTGTTAAAACACTAAGAACTAAGTTTCGTTGTGGGTTACAAAGTTCTCATAGATCAAATTTGTAAGTCAAATTGTTCATGAATAGTTAATTAAATATTGTTGTGTACTTTTACAACTTGCAAAAATTGTCAAAACTTTTTTTATTTTACAACATATATATTAATTGTATCTTTAAAGCATGAAAAATATGTATATAGTAGCATTTCAATAAGGAATACGAACACACAAAACTTTAACTAATGTAGATGAAAAATGGGATTTTCATTAGTTTTTTACCAAAAATCAACTATGCAATCAGAAAAATACACTTGCAGGTACAGAAGGGCAGAACCCGAGGCAGAAAAAAAGAAACAAAAACCGTCGTGATTTGTCTATTAAAAAAAGATAATGGCACTTAAAAAAGTGCCGATCTTCAGCACAGTAACTCTTATGTGAAATACAACTCATAAAGTTAGATAATTTGCAATATAAATATAGAGAGGAAACACTCAAAATATAATGTCATTCGTTATTGTAGAAAATAGATAAAAAAAAATTTTATAATTATTAATAAGTAATTTAAAACTTGTATACTGCAGCCAGCTATTCATAGCTACTACTAAATTTTACTAATAAACTAACGTACAAATCTAAATACCGAAAATATCAATAAGTATATGCACGTCACAAAATTGTTAAATTTACATTCACTTTGCTTCACATCTGAAGGTGACTTACCTTATTTTTCATGTTACTACGTAAATATAAAGATGTCGTCGTCACTTCCTTGACACATCCAGTAAATATCCGCTCCGGACAAGAGACATATAAGCACACGTAAGTTTTTCGCGGTCGCACCCACTAGCCCTTCCAATAAACTTCAAGGCCTTCGTTATTCGTATAAAACGAGATCAGCCGCCCGCAACAACACACTTTGTGACTTTCACACGAGCAGTGCACATTTAACCAAAATGTATAGGCTCTTGGTAATTGCGCTTGTGATAGGGACTGTTGTGTGTCAACAATACGAAGGTGCAAGAAGGGTCCCGAAATATGCGGGGGATCCGAAAACAGCTGCTATCTTACAGGAAGCGCGCTATTTAAGTGGTAATGGGGCATTTGGTGCGGCTTATCAACAGGAAGACGGCATTGACTTTAAAGAAGAAACCGATCCCGATGGCAACCGTCGAGGCAGCTATTCTTACATCGACCCAACCGGACAAAGAAAAACAGTGAACTACGTCGCCGGCAAAAATGGATTTGTAGCCAGCGGTGACCACATTCCCACTGCGCCACAGCAAGTTGCGCCCACTCCTGGTTATCAGCCGGACCCGCGTTACAACTCTCCGGATTACAAAGCACCACAATACAATGCCCCTCAACAGTACACCGCACCAGTGGCACCAAGAAACTACGGAGGCAAACCCAGCGTAGATGATGGTCAGTACCATCCCGAACTCTACGAGAAAGAGAACTATGTAGTTCCTCGATCACAGTACCAAGCACCTCAACCACAATACCAGCCGCAGCCACAACAGTACCAGTCACAACCTCAACAGCAATACCAGCCGCAGCCACAATTCCAGGCAAACAACATTTACCCAGGCGTGCAACAAGCTCAATACAGTGGATTGTCAGATCAATCATACAATAATGCGCCTTATCAGTCTGAAAGTCGTCAGCAGTACTATGAGCCCACCACTCCCCCACCAAGTCGCTTTTTCCCTCCCGGAAAATTCAGCCTCAACCGAGCGCCTGATGGTTATACCTACTCTTTCCAAAAAGTATAAATAAATAATTTTAAGAAAGACGCGTGGTGATTAGTGTAAAAACATGCATCATTTAATATCGCCTAATCACCAGAAAGAGGAAGAAGACAGGGTCGATAACGCGGGCTGGGCCATGACTGCTACATAAGCATATCTTAAGTGTTGTTCTGCTGTGATATAGTGAGTTAACGGACAGTTTTATACGTGTTGCTCGTTTTTGTTTAATCTAAAAAATGACTCACTAAAAAAAGCATGTCATCTGATAGAAAATAAATTTGTAAATAAACTTAGTGTCAATGTCTACCAATTTGACTTAACAGTGAATTTACCAATATTCATAATGTTCCTAATTTGCATTACTCGTGTATTGCATTCATTAAAACTTGCCACATACATATTTTTTTTTCTTGAACAATAAAGAGTAAGAACGTTTCCTTATCACCAAGGTCTTAACACCGCGAGTGGCGGGGTGTGGGCAGTGTCCGCATTCTGCAGTACTTGCTCAAAGCGAGCACGGCAAGTAGATCACCTTAAAGCCATTACTGGCGTATTATAGTACCGAACCGGTTTAGCTCCGCCACGCCTGACTTTCATTTACTTGTATAGCTCTTTGAACAGACACTAAAACAAAGCCGCAATTTGTTTAAAATAATACATAGTTACTTAACAATTTCAGAAAAAGAGAGACACTTATAACTATTGCTACAACTAAATTTATTACAATAGTTTTCAATCAACACGTCCTGTGTTACTAAAGTGACAGCGTGTATCTTTTAACAAAATTGCTTGCGAGGACACGAACCGCTTTACTAAGGTATGGTTGCATACCTGACATGACTAAATGAACTTAGAGGAAGATTATGGAGAAGCTGAATTTGGAAACTAAACCGCTTTAAAATAATGACACAGTTGTCTAAATCAATAAGATAATCTATCAAAATGACCAACGATAATAGAAGTCCTCAATATTTAGAAGCACTATTGTGGCACAATGCGTGAGATGCTGGTGGTAGGTCTCCACCAACGGAGACCGTGTAGGTAAATACAAGGCAGAAAAATAGAAGCAGAAAAATAGCAAGCCAAATTTTGTTCCAATTTGAAATGCGTGATAAGCTAGGGAAATTACTGGAGTAACGAAACTTAACACTTTGTGTTTCAACGCGAGGAGCGCAATGTGGAGCTGTGTCTATCACCTTAAACAGCGCCAAGTTGCGATGGACAAACGTATCACTTACCATCAAGTGAACGCCTTGCTTATCCTGTCTCCTCATCGATTAAATAAAGGGATATCAGATAAGGAGTCCACACAAAAATCGTACCATATTCTTTACGCCACGAAATACGATTTTGGAGTCACGGAGTAAGTAAGTTGTAAGGTATAGCTGCTGTTAAAGGTAAAAAGTTGTGAGTGGCCCTAACAATACATTTTGATATTTATTTCGAAAAATGTATGACTAATTGTTAGCAAACCATATTGGTTATTGAGTTGTTTAAAATTTCATACAGTGTTGTGATTCGCGCAACTTTATTTACTATTGAATGTTATTGCTTTATAACATGCTATTGACAGAAATTTGGGTTGATTTGTACAGTTGCCGCATCGACAATCATATTGCAAACATACAGTAAAAACAGTGGCAATTTCACGCACGATGTGGTTACATCACTGCAATTTAGTTAAGTTAGAGTTTAAGTACAGTAAAGTGAAATTTTTTCGTAAAATAATGAATTGCATTTTAAACGTTTGAACTAGTTAAAGATATTGTTCGCTAATGGAATAACGAATTCGATGAACACAAACAACATTAGTAAGAAACAAACGGTTGTACTTACAAGTTTAAAAAATTAACTTAATTGGACAGCATTTTAAAAAGTTTAAAGAATCAATATTTTTTCAAAATTCTGTATAGATTATACAAAAAAGAAATATAATATTTAAGAAACAGGTAATGTATATTGTGCAGGACAGAACAAGAGATAGATCTGCGAGGATACATAAAACCCCACTAGTTCTAACACCCACGCCGACGGGTC
>DWLS01003631.1:0-15370 GCA_018246255.1 Pachliopta kotzebuea | reverse complement strand
GGGGGGTTTTTAGTGGGGGCGAGGCCCACACAGTCCCTTTCGCCACCCCCGTGGGGGGCGGGCAGTGCGTAGGCATTTTCCCCCCCACAAAAAAAAAAAAAAAGGGTCTTGTGAGCTGTTGCGTGGGACCCTTTACACCCAAACCTATCTTCTCAATGGTACATTTTAGGTGACCAAAAAATAGCAAAAGTACTCCCATAGTCTTATTAGTCAGATAGAATAATTGGATATACTTCCGGCGGGGTATAAGTATCTCTCCCTAAGTGAACTAAACATATAGAAGAAAGTGTTGGTTACAGGTTTTAGAAATGCACCAACATTTCAGATGAAATAGAATGAAATCTGGCTGTAGAAGAGTGAGAAGAAAGCTGCAAAGTTGATTTTGTTTTTTATTTTTATATTTGCCAAAATGACGAGACAAACAAGGCATTTACCTGATAGTAAGTGATACACTTGCCCATAGCAACCTGGCGTTAGTAAAGATGATATACACAACACGTCATTGCTCTCGTCTTGAGACAAGGTTTCAAGTCTCGTTACCCCTGTAATTTCACTAGTATATAGCACCCTTCAAACTGGAATACAGTAATGTCGGCATATTACTATTTGGCGGTAGAAATAGGAGTTGCGGTTGTACCTACCTAGATGGTCAACGGCAATGGACACCTACTAGCAGTAAAGTTACGACATAATAAATAAACGAATGATGAGACCGAAGCGGGTAACATCGTACTGCAGTAAAGTAAAAAAAAAATCAAATAAGCAGTCCATCGCCGAGAGAAGATTGTTACTGTCCCGGGACAAGGTTTTTTTTTTTAATTTAATTTGTCCTTTGTAGACTGCGACGACAAAAGTTTCAGGACGCTAACAAGTACGCAACAGCACCATCAGTCGGAGGTGTGCATCATTTATGAGGTCGGCCAGCCGCGGCGAAGGTCAAGTCAAATATTAACAGGGCTCGTTAAAATTCCCAACGACCAGGGTTCAAAATTAACGATCCCAAGGGCACTTACTATACGCCTTTCTTTTTTAACCAATGACACGAAAATAATGGTGTTCTATTTGATCCTACCAATTACATGTGAATTATGAGTTCTCTACTATTATATATTAATTCATCAGAATAGATAATATTGTAAAGTACAGATTGACACATGACACGTAAACATGAGTGACGGTCTTGATTACACTATTGTCCAATTCATAGCAAGGATATAGTTTTATTTTATAAAGCGCCTGTCATTAATAATTAACACAAAAGTGCTATTTAGCAACATTGCACCACGTGTCAACTGTGTTCTCTTTAACAGACCACTAGCAGGAAGGAGAGTTTTAATTTAAATCGGATATTTTTTGTTCCTTTGTTATCTGTGATCACTAAATTTTTATGATAAGACCGTCCTTAAAAAGCTTGTGATTGTTGTTGTAGAATAAACTGTTTTTTGTTAGGAAGAGATCTGTGACTGACAAGCTAAATGGGGCCCTAGGCAACACTATAATACCAGACCTATTTTTAAAATTAAACACCTAATTCTTAGACACCAAAAATAACAGGCTTTACCTGTGTACCTAGGTCTTAATCTTTTATGGTTCGGGAGGGGGAAGGGTTGGGTCCTCACTGCCCATTGAGTCCGAGGCAGACGATAAGTACGAAGTTGTTTCGAATTTGTCGTTGCACTCTGTGGATGGTGGGGAGGGTAGAGGCTCTCCTTGGGATGAGCTTAGCAGCAGTGCACCGATGAGTTCCATATGAGACCCCGGGGCTTTCCGCAATGCACTGAGCATGACCATCGAAGGTTTTAGATGGTAGACATCCCACATAACCTTAACTTTCCACCAGAACTAGGGTATCTATCGATTTCCCTCGCGACAAAAAGGTTTTAGTGTGTCCCTAGAGAGGAGGCAGGTGCCGCACGAAGGTATCAGACATGCGTACGCCTGGAGCAGTGAAGGAGCTGGCCAGAAGTAGCGCAATTGGCAAAGACAACTGTACTTAAACTTTTAGGTTGCCCAGGAAGGTGAACTGCTTTCAGCTGACTGAGTACCTACAGGGTCAGGTTCGTGCAATGTTCACGAGCTTAAGATCTGAAGGATGCCGTAAAGATGTGGATGAACAATCTAAGTAGAGTCTGCTTGTTATATTTTGTTTGTCTAATTCTTAATTGAATAATGAAAAAAGAAGTAGTAAAAAAAATTAATATTTAGATGTAAGTTTCACCTCTGTGTTAACAAGGTGCGATCCCAGGTCTGCGAATATTTTATCACATCGTTTAATATGTATACAACTTAACAAATTACACTTAGAAAGTTATCTCAGTGTAGAGCATTACTTTTGAATAACAATGAGTAGCCGGTCCACTCCTCCTGAATGCTGTTTACAAGTTGTAACAAATCATAAGCAGGAAGATCGGAAGTTAATGAATCTGTATGGGAGCCGGTTGCTTGGTGACGCCGTACGGACAAGTAAGTTATGGTTATAATCTATAGTGTAACGTTTTCCAAAGTGAGGTCTAAGCCTTACAAGAGTACACTTCTGAAATTTTAAAAAAACTTTTACTTAATAGTGGGTCATGGGACTAAGAAGGTTGGGAAACAGTTCTATAATGAATGCTCTATTCCTTGCAATCCAAATGCACTCGTTAAAATTTCTCCAAAACTTGCATATCTGGCCTAAGCACTAAAGTTCAAATTACTGTACAAAACTTAATATATTATACAATATGAAAAGTTAATATTTTATGTTATTCGATGTTTATTGTAAATCGGTGTATAATACTAAAACTTGGTGCCTTCTGGTCGACGCAATTCAAACTTAGTGAAAACTTGTTACCTCACTTTGAACCCTGCACGGAGGAAACAATTGCGTTTTAGTATTAGATTATGTTTTACATAATCCTTGTTTTTATTAAAGGAAGTAAAACATGTTGACGACCTTCACTTCCATTAGTTGAGGAAAAAAGAGTAGTACGTCGTTTAATTTGTTTAAGTCTCCGAAAATAAATTCTGCCGATATCGTGTTATGTATCTAAAATTTGCGGAATGAAAATAATTAGGTGAGTATGTCAGGACCCTGCTCACTGCTAATATATCGACTTCAAAGTCAAATTCACACTTTCACGTGCATGTGAGCAAACGCAAAGTGGTGGTTGAGTTCGCATTTACGCTTAAAGGAGTGGCCGAAGTTAATCACCTTTGTGTCCATAGCGTTTAATTTAAATGATAGATATCAACTGAGATAAATCAGAGGTCAGGTGCCGTTATTTGTCCCGGCGTGCCACAACACCGGCGACTGAGATATTTATTTGCCACCAATGAAACTACAACAATTTGCCACAAATTCATCAGCTTTGAGGTTAATGTCGCATAGATTATGCGGCGGCGCGCCGTCAGCTACTGATCATTTTTCATTTACGATAATATCAATTTGTCAATACGTAACATTAATATTACTAACTACTTTGCCAAAGTTTGTGTCAGTTGATCATTCAGAAACGATAGAAATAAATCCTAGTTTTATAGTTTATTTACTTATGTATATATAATGAATAACCACGAGCAAACTAGTAGAATGTTTTCACAATCTTCTGCTTTAAGTAATGACATATATTTATAATACATAATGCTTGGGTAATGTTTTTTTTGTTTCCATGGTTATATAGATAACTTTATTGTTCTTTGTTTACTCTTTCATTCCTTTCTTTTATTCTTCCCATTCTCTTATATATCATTTCATTACTTCTGTCTTCATTCACTTTTCCACCTTTCATACTATTTTTAGATTTTCTTCGTCTTCCATACACAGCCCCTCAGACTTTTATCGCCACTGCTTTTTTATCTTATTTCTACTTTTCTGTGATTTAGGATATAACAATTTATATAAAGTTCAATTATTTTTGCACAATGTGTATATAATTAAACACGCGTTGCTGTTTGTTTTTATATTCACACAAGTTGAGTATATTGTTATTGTGTGTAAACTTCTACGCCATCTAAAAATACTCTGACGAACTTACGAATATTCAATATTAATAATTAGTAAATACAGAGGCGGATTTGCAATTTTGGCCGCCCTATGCCCTAGGATAAGTACCAGCCTTTTCTCAGTATCCATCATATTGTGTACATAATGAATTTACTGTTTTACGATTGGCAGCTCCTAATATCTAGCCACCTCAAGCCTCCTGAGACTTAGGGAATATTTGCTACTGAGTATAGTTAAACAATTGTAAACACATCGTATGTTTTATTAAACAGAAGGTTATCTGGGATTAGTTTTATACAATGAAACGTGTTATTCATTACATTTTTACCGAATTATTTAAATACCTACTCCGACGAATAGTGTAACGTAAACTGATGCATGTAAAAAGTACTCTAATTCTTACTAGTAAGTCTCTATTGCTACAGACCATCTAGGTAATTACTAACAGCTCCTATTGCAGCCGATAAACCGTAGTAAACATTACTGTGTTCCGTTTTAAAGGGGGTTATAAGTCAATGAATTTACTGGGGTAACGAAATTTAACATGTAATGTCTCAACGCAACGAGAAGAATGTGGTGATCTGTATATCCAAATTCTATATATGAGGTCCTTCTCGTCTCGTCACGGTTCTACTGTAAATAAGCTTGCGTATTGATATATCGTTTATAACATTTAAAATATAAAGAAATCTGGATTTAGCAGATGTTTCATAAACATGACCAGATGGAGCGACGATCTGAACGAGGCGGCTGAAAGCAACTGGATCTGTATAGCTGAAGACCTGGGCTAAGTAGCGTTGCTTAGAAGAGGCGTATGCCCAGCAGTGGACTGTAGTAAGCTGTCGATCATGATGATTGATGATTTTGTAACAATAAATCTATCGCTGTCCCACTATGTTGTGTTTAAATGTAACGGCGCGTACTGGGGGCCCGCTGAAGTTTGAAAAGGCGACGCCCTTGGCGCGCCGACACATAACTTGATACACATTACTTAAGCGCTAACTTACGTGTATAGTAACTGCATGTTGAGAAATATCACACAACTCCTTACTTGTGTTTAATAGTAAAGAATGTTGGTATTCTCTTTAACTTAAACGTAAATAAATAAAAAATATGGTATTGAAATGGGAAATAACAATTAACAAACTGATAACTTAATATAATTCATTAAAATAAAAATACAAAAATTGCTTGAAATTAAATCTACTAATAACTTAATAAAAAAAATTATTTTTATTTTATTTTACCATTTTGTACATACAAGTAAGTAATGATTGCATGGAAATAAAGTTTATAAGCGAGCTTAACTTATTGAGTTTTCTACCTGATAACGTTAAGTGAAAGAGTAAGCCTGTATGGATAGTCATTTGTACAACAGTAAGGTATAATAAATATGTATACATAGAAAGAATAACACACAACTTATAGTAAATATACACTAAATGCTTCTCAATTAATAATACTTTGTTACTTAATTAACTCATTAAAATCATAGTTTACTAATACAATTTTACTAATTCATGTTTATATATAAAGTATGTATAAAATATACAGATATGAATATAAATAATTCTATTATATATAATATATAGTACATATATTCTCATTGAACAGATAAATTACAAGTATTACAATAAATATTTAAATAAATACAAAATAGAATAAATAAATAAACAGCAATAAAATCAAAAATATTTATTATTTATTAAAAACAATTGTTAATATTAATAACAAATGTAACATTTTATAACTGAATGTTATAGATTTTATCGCATTTAATAATCACGACGTTAGGATCGCTTTGAATTTATATACAAGAAAAATAAAAAGAGATATGAACGTTAGAGATTATAAGATTTCTTTATTAATTTTGAATAACTGAATATTAATTGTAAATTGGCAACATTACCGTTTGACAGGTGTTTTGACAGCGCGTGAGTTGACTGGTCGGAGTAGTGCGCGGGCAGGCGCTGCATGCTGTATACGGGCGTGTTCTGAGCCAGCTGGCCGACAGGCTGAGCACCCACCAGGGTCAGGAGGAGAGGGGGAAGAAGTGTGTTTACATGGTTGACATATCCAAGCAAGTCGGAGCTTTGAACTGCATTCGCTACGAAGTGGTTAAGCGCTTGTCTTGGAGGTCGCCGGTTTGACGTCAGCGCAACTTGCATCTGTAGTAAGGTTGTTTTATCCCGCTGGATTAACTCCCACCTTATTTTCCGTACCCATCTAATGTAACATTATATGGGAATAATTTTGATGTTCTAGTGGAACACGCTTAGTCAATCTTAACCTCGTAATATCTATTTAAAATTGATAGTAAGCGATGGCTCAAAACAACGACTTGGATCAACATTCTTTAAAATTGAAATTTTATGTCTATTTAGTTAAACGGTTTTCTCGGCAGATATATCCTCTGTGGTGGTGCTTATCTGATACAGCCATGGAATGCTCATGTTTTTCTGTATGAATAAGTTACAACAAATAGAACATTGCATTGTTCAACATTTGTAATTCAACTTATTTTTACATGGCGTGACGTCACCGCTAAATAAGTGCATAAGGTCCAGTAAGTGCACTAAGAGCTTACTGTATAGTGAAATGTAAGGATTTATTGTTAAGATAGAAAAGTTACTACTCAATGAATATAAATATATGTAACAGCGCCATCTAGTGACCTATTACTGCACTGAGATAAAAACTTAGTTGCATAACTTGCAGAACAAAATATTGGATTAAGCAAAGGTAACAATGAAAAAACATTAATTTTCCTTTTTGTAAACCATTACTTTGATGTCTAAAATTTCTTTAATAATTAAAATTATTAAATACAATATGATTAGGAACAGCGCCTTGAAAAAAGTTAGCGGCAATCATTTGCGGATCTGTTGAAAGCATGTATTTATTTTTAATATTTATTTATTGAACTCGCAGGAGTACGCATCAGCGAGCCCTGGATCTGATTAAGTCCTTAACGGTCGTAAAAGGGACCTAGATAAGGTAACGCACCCGTTTTTATATCTTACTGAGTTTATAGATCTTACTGTACCTCGAAAGAAATCTATAGGACGACTTTGCTTTTTACGTATTTATCACAATTTTTAATACGTTAAAAAAATACAAAAGCACAAAGTTGCATTTTATAACGGCATTAAATAAAATATGTATTGCGAGATGAACAGATCTGTGAAGTAAAATTGAAAGCTTGAGTAATAGAGAATGAACCAAGGGTCACAATTTCAAAGACGATTTTTAATCACACCGACCGGCTCCCCGGTGTCTTTTACTGCTGACAGCAGTAAAATGAAAAATGCAGGTTTTAAATATTTCCGTTTCATCCTGCCGTTGTTTTAGTTCTCAACTGAAATTTACAGCTTAAATAATTCTTTATAATTACTTGACTGTTGTGGCTTTTTACGTTATTGTACTTTTATTCTGTGATGTCTGAAAAATATCAGTCTTATGCAAGACTTCATGCAAGTCCTTTTAGAATAAAATTTCTTTCTTGAAATCATGAAAATGTTAATAACATATGGAAGATTTTAGAATGAATTTTTCTATATTTGCCGGTTATATCCGTTGAAACTTGAAATGTTAATTCAAATTATACTTATAATATTTATATGCCTCCTCATCGGATGTATAAGTATATAGTCAAACAATATAGTCCTGGGTTATAAAACTTGATTAAACAGGAGTTTGTGTGCTAAAATTATTTACATTGTAAAATAACTTAACAAGAGCTGTAAAATTTGATGAGAATATAGTTAACCGCTGTCTGAGCAAAAGTCCACTGGCCGGACACTGACCCGAAATTTTACAGTCCAGTACAATGTTCGTAAAAGTTCTTAAGATATTGGGTTGTTTCGTTTATTTTCTGTTTGATACTATTGAATGATGTATTAAGTATTCTCAAAGATCTAATCATCAGATAAGTTCCTGAGTATTCGAAAAAGTGCTGTTGTGTCTGTACGTTTTCTACTGAATGTTGCTATGAGAAGTTTGACAGGCGTTATATCCGTGTAATTAGTTTTTATTTTAGATTTTTTTAGATTAGAAATATTATCACTTACTAAAAAAAAATTTAAAAATTTTCGTTAAAAAAGATAAAATCAAAATAGAGAATTTTATTAATGGATTTTTATTACTGGATATTCAATGCATAGTAGTGCCGCTAATAAGTAGTATGCACATATTATTTCAAACAGTTAAGTAGGGGTTGTTATCGAAATATTACGCTATCAGGTCATCATCCTGATCAATGAAAAAGTGGTTTCATAACATGCGGTGCCCTCAGCGCGGTGTCACAAAGCGGGGCGCCGTTAACTTAATCGTTGCTAAGCAGACTAGAAAATTGTTTGAGGGCGAACCGTACCCGCCCGGTGTTTATGTGATCACTGACCATCTAGCGGACTAGACCTGCAGTGTTTAGAACATTTCACTCTCCATATACTTTAATCAGTTAGTTTACTTAAATTCTATGGATTACTAGAATGCTTACAAAGCCCTGAACTGACTATAGATTCTATATAAGTTGATGTTCTAAAATTATGTTTGCAGCTATCTATTACGTCATGATCAATAGTTATTCATTTAGATATTAAAGTAGTGGTACTTTTTAAACAGGAGGCCTAACATGAAGTATATTTTTAAGGGTAATGAATGGTGTTTCTCCCAAAGATTGCAGTTGAAATTACTGAGGTTATAGGACGTATCATCTGTCTAAGCGACGAGCGCATTGTGATGGAGTCTCCATAAATCTCAGCACAACAGGCGAACGTCATGATGCAGTGTACGCTGCAGTATGTTCAATTAAGTAAATATCTGCATTCTTTGGGAAATACCTGAATGGGATATAAATAACGGTCGGTTCTAGTATGACCGTATCGTCGCGCCCACCGCGAACTGTGACGTAATGACGTAGCACCTACCCTCCCCTCCCCTCTCCCCCCTTCCCCCAGTTATCAAACGAGGCGCTCCGGTGAAAGTTGATCTCATTTCGACCAGTTGATCTAGATCTGGAACGTTCCACACTCGCGTAACTAGCCGTTAGCGGTTTTTAACCAGACTGCGGATAAACGGCGTGTTCTACGTGCACCGCGGCTCCCGCACTATTGGTTACAAATTGGATATTTCGTTTTTATTAGGTAACTTATTGGATGGTGGGTAATATAGAATACATTTAGTGTAAATAGGGATTCGTTAGAAGTGATATTTGAGCGTTTACACGGTGCAGTGTGAAGGTGGCCGGCGTGTGTCGGCCGCAGTACCGCAGCCTCCCGGCACACATCTAGCACGTTGCGTAACCTCGTACGAATCAAGTAGTACCACAGATTATGTATTAAAAGTAAATGTTACGATTGCCCTCCATTAACACTACTTTAATACTATTACATGTGCACATTACGTTCTAATATTACCTTTCATTAAAGCAAATGAGAGAAGAGATTGACTTTGGAATAGTTCGCTTTACCATTATAGACACCATCGCAGCTTACCGTGGTAATTATCACTATTAACACTAGATTTACCAGTTGTTTAACTATACCTATTTCAAACAAAACCTTATATATTTGTTATAAATATATATAAAATAATATACAGTTCATATAGATATTTTTTTAGTTAAAGCTACAAAAGCGATGATATCATTACAAAAAGAAGAATATACCATATAGAAATAATTTATATTGAACAGGACTAGTCAATTTGAGTCTGGTAAATCTAGTGTTAAGCACTAACCTACATAAACTTAAAAAAAAATCTTGTGCCATAACCGCAAGTAATACCATTAGTCTTGTAGAAATAAAAAGTAACTATTCATATAAACGTTGTCTCTTTCAACCGAGTGATGATCTGGACGAAACTAATACCAATTAGAATGTAAACACTGGTTTTAGGATGTTTACACAACACTATTTTACGGTGAGCGCCTTGAAATATGATAAAGTATATTAAATTACAATATTTTATAATAGTTATTACAACGCTCATCCAAATTAACTGTAATATTTCTAGACAAATCTGTCATTAGGTAGAACAGTTCCAGAAATTAGGTTCTTACCATTTAGTATACAATAACTACGTTACTAAGTAATTACTAGCCTGATACTGTCTGCCAGTTATGTGTTACCAGTAAATATTTACAAAAATGTAAATACTTTACACGCTTTAGGTTATTTTTCCTGCATCGATAATCTTCACCCCTTTTCGATTCAACAAAATGGATATGCATTGTAGCGAATTTCTGTAACGCTTAAAGTAAATAGCCTACTTTACGTTCCCACTGCTGGGACTAGTTTTTCTCTTACAAAGATTAAGTAAGCCTACCTATCAATGAATGATATGATTCTCAGAAAATGATGATTTCCTGCATCGGAAGCTCTAGCGCAGAATAAAACCCGTTCCTACCGACTTAACGAGTAAGAATATTACTAACAAGTTATGTTTACATTTAAATATTCAATCAGTAAGTATACCTTACTGTCTAGTTTGAAGAGCATTCTATTGTAATTACTGAGGTAACAAGACAACAGTTTATGTCTGAACGCAACGAGCTCAATGTGTATATGGATTAGTCTAGCGCTTCCTGTCGTTGCTTAGAATAAGACATACAGCCGAATCCTATTTAAGATATACTTGATTAATTTAATTTTAAACAAAAGTAAAGAGTTTAAAAAAAATACATAATTTATAGAAAATCATCTTGTTTGATACATAATTGGTTTTAACTGAATGTAAATTACAACACCGAAGCGAGGACCTGTTTGTGTGGTGCAGCCGTTTGGCTGCTGAGCCGCAAGTGGATGTTGGTATAAATCATTTAACCGGGTCGTTGACAGGTAGGGGGCAGGTTGTGGGGCTAGTGGTGGGGCTGGTGGCCGCGAGCTGGCTGCGGCTGCGTGCTGGTATGCTCCAAGCTGTATTCGCATTGCGTAAACTAATTGCATATTAAAACGTATGCGACATGTGGGATAGGCGCCGCGGGGCAACTTGACTAGTCATTAATAAGTAAAGTTATACAGGTTTTAGCATATATGTATGGCGGTGGACACTCCTGGCGACCTGTATTGAACTAACATTTGAGCTTAAGCACCTCGAGATGGAGCAGGGACATCTATTTTAATTATCCATCGCGTCAGGACTTGACCTTACTTAATCTCACTCCTCGTGTTATCGCTTTCTTCACTTCGTTTGCAAATGTTTTTCACTAGGTTTGTCTTGGCTGGTCATGGTTCCACTTTCATCGCGTACTCCAATATATTATCTACTCTCCCAACCAAAGCTATTAAGCTAATATTTATATATATTAAACTGAGCGCTGCTGCGAAAAAACCTTCGACATCATCGTTTCAATCCATCATTGTCTACTGATAGTTACTGCTTTTCCAATCGCTTTAAAGAGTATATGATGCGGTACCACCAGCGACCAACAATCCCCTGTGATCTGTACCACATCAATTAATTTCATTAAGGATTCAAAGATCTTTCTGCCCAATTGCCATCAAATCTTTGAGTTATGGGATCCGCCTATTGCCATTTCAGCTTACTGCTTCGACGAGTAACGCAATGCTAAATACAAGATAACGATGAGAAGACAATGCATCAGCAATGCAAAGGTCAGCGTCCGCAGTAGCTGGTGGGCGTGGGAACTGGATTGTTACAGAAGTGGCAATGATACTGCATCTCACGCAATTGCGTTCTCAGCGACCAACATTTGTATATTCTATCATCTGATTTGCATACATAGTTTGTTGTATATTACACAGCAAGTGGTTTATGTTTATGTTGATCATCAGACCAGTGCATCATCAGTGATTTTTTTACTATTTGTAAGCTTGCCTCCAACAGTTGATGTTGATAACGTTGGAAAATATATTAATAATTGTAGTTTTGGATATTGGATTCTATTAGGGTTCTTACACAATATCTCATGAGACGCAAGCTAATCGTGCTCTTTGTGAATTCTGCTAATCAACGAACGAGGCTCTGGCTCCAAGTTAATTCGCATTCAGCCAGAGTGGCTAAAGATGGACCAATCTTCACACTATTGGTTGAGACCAATATCCTGCTGTAAACTACTATCAGCTGTCGATAAAGATTACATCATACTGTTAGCATGATAAGCCGTGGTTTCATTACATAAAAATCGTGAATGTTACTAACTTTGGGGGTTCCGGAGACACGGTGACTTCGTGTTGTTCGTGCGGTGTTATTTATACACCTACATCTACATATAATTACATCACGATTTGGTAATTGATCACCGGTTCAATATTCTAATCCAATTGATTAGGAAGCTCATCTAGTCTTGACATACCCGCATAGATATAAAGATGCGGCGAGTTTGGTATGAAAGGCGATGCCTGAAGGGAGATAACATATGTAGCAAGAAAACGGAAGATAGAAAAATGTAGAATAATAGAGAAAAGTTAGGGAAAAGATACTGAAAGAGAAAAATAGGAATAAAACAAAATGGAAATAATGGACTCTTTTCCAAAACACGAAGGAAAATAATTGTGCTTGTTATATTGAAATCTAGTCGTTTTCATTATTGAGGGCATCCATGAAACTATTCAAACTAAGTGTCGTAGTTATTACTATTACTTAGTAACACATAAGTTACAAACCGTAAGCCGTAAGTTCAATACACGCACAACTTGCTAAGTATACCAAAACACTTTGCCGACAAGTTTATTGGTTCCGGTGCCTTCTAAAGCCAGGTTTGACGCCTGCAGCTGCAGCGGATGTTGCCACACGACGGTCCGGTGGATGCACGTAATTACACATTCTACTATTACTCCATACTTCCTACCTTGGTAACATGGAGACACATTCGGTGAGGACCAACGGTGTTATACACAGAAATTTTACAACATTATTAGTGTTGCCATATCAAACCAAAGGTAAACTATTTTCAAAGAAACTAATCGCATCAAATCCAAGTTGGATCAATTCATGAGGTTTTATTTCTAATCAATGTTTTTATAGATATATTTATGCATCATGTCTTAAACAGTCAGTAAACTATGAATCGAAATAAATTTAGGTTTTTAAAAGAAAATATAACTTTAGTCAATAATTTGCTACGGACTGTTGCAAAGCGTTGGTGACGAAATTTGGTTACTGTACTTATATTTATTTATCATGAAGTATCTTTTCATCAGCAGATAGAGTGTTGGCAATCGCGCCAGTAGCGCCATCTGCAAAGCAAATTGGAACTAAAGTGCTGTGAAGCTAATGGGAGCCAACAAAATGCGACTGAGTATTCCTTCTTCTTGAAATCTCTGGAAGTGAATATACTGTGTGCTATGTTAGTTAATAGTTACAAATTAATAAGAGGTCCACTGCTGGACATTTCCTTCCTTCAATAGTAGGAATATTCTACCACGCTGGTGCAGTATAGGTTGGTGGGAAGACAGGGCCTCGTTTGTTGACTATCAGGGTACACCACGAACAGGTGAAGTTTTCTAAGGTGTCATGACTTGTTATGTGGGACCCCTTATACGCCAATATAGTAGGGAAATATTATGGATTAAAACGAAACCTTATTGTAAGTTATATGTTTACAAGTGGCTTCACTTGGCACAAGGCCGCAGACCCCCGGGGTCCAGCCCCACCGCGCCACTGCAATCAAGGTTGCAGTAGTAATTTTACACTAGTATCCAATGGCTTATTGCTACGGAACCCGTAACGGTTGGATGCTCTAACGTCACTACATAGTACTAATGTTACCAGTTGTCTATGTGTATTACGTTTACGTTTGTAAACAGTCCGGTGCTGGTAAAGATATTTAGTTTACTACTAACACTACACTGTGCTCCTTGATTTGAAGTAAAATGTAACAATACTGCAACACTTTCAGATTCAATGTTTAAACGCTGATACATAGTAGCAGAAAATGAAAGTTCAATGATATTTGTTTAATTGATTCCAGATCCAGAAACACTTTAGATATCCTTTTACAGGAATAATAGAATATATATTCTGTCCGGGTTTACTGTGAATTTCTTAGTAAAAGGAATTTAACTCTTTAATCATAACAAAAAGATAACATGTATTCAGGTCTCTCGCGGGGAATCATCTGATGTGATATTAGGTAATATTTGCTCGGCTCGGGTGCAGGAAAACAAATAAACTGTTTAACCCTATCCTTTAGGTAATTAAGCCCGGAGCCCAGGTCGCGTTAGGGTTCTATGATATAAGAAAACAATTATTCCGACTTCATAAAGGATTTAATTACTACGGACCAGAAGTAGCACAATACACGCGGCGAAATGAACTAGTTGGTCCTTCTAGGTTGATGCCGATGAGAATCTCCGCTTCACAGTAAGGGCGATATTTATCTTAAATTACCTCATTAGCTTATACTAATTACCAGGCAAGTGATTGTGAATTTTTGTTGAAGTTACATATAAAGTTGAAACAGGCCTCTTTGTCCGAATAACTATTGCCCCTAGTGTGTCTTGCGCCACGCAGACCTTATTGTTTTCTCCTCTAAAAAGTTGTACTGTGTGAACATGGTATAATGCCACACTGCAAGGACTCTGTGGATACAGTTCAACAGATACAGGCAGAAAAAATCAGATTCGCCTTCTTAAATTTTTGTTTGTCTGGCTTTGATATATCTATTTTGCTGTACTCCGAATAAATGCGTGTAAGCACATCATTAAATACCAGATTGCTTTATTATTTAGCCACTTGTACATGTAAAATTAGAGTGAAGTCAAATATCGGGGCAAGTTATACACCCTGGTGACCTAATTACCAGTAAACTTAGATTCCACGCGGTCCTACCTACCCTTGTATAAAAACAGTAGTTACGCGGTCGTCATTATACTACGGCGATGCATTATAACCTTTACACAACCTTTACCTAACCACCAACCCCTTCCTCCTCTCGACTCCACCCTGCGCACTGTTTGTTTGCTTCGACAATAAGCTAAAGTTAAACAAACTCGGTCGCTTTAATTAACTGTAAGGCAGTAACTCGACTCTATTGTAACAGAGCCGCAGCAAACTGCAAATCGTTTGTTAATAAAATTACATTCCTTTGAATATTAATGATAGGGTTATACTTTATTAGTTTTCCGCTTCCGGTGAACTTTATGTTGATTATCATATACACGTACTTTTGCAAATATTTTTTTTACCTTTTCGGATTTAATATGCATCTGTAAATGTATATGTTTCTCTATGAATCTTTCGTTCTTTTTTAGTTTATGTTTAGTTTATCCCCAAACTTTTTTGTGTCGTAAACCCCTTGCTATGTTTTTCCGTGTTGTGTAGACCTCCTACTTACCTGATATTGATCTCCTGTAAATTTCCAACTGTAGTGAAGTTTAGTGTTAAAAACTTAAAGTAAAAACACATGTTAATTTATACATTTAT
>DWLS01003630.1:0-15372 GCA_018246255.1 Pachliopta kotzebuea | reverse complement strand
AACCATAAACTTCAAAATGAATGAAATTGTACGTAACACGTAACGTGACATATCATCATATTGCAATGATGGCTACGCTAGCTAGCTTCCTCAATTTATTATGGATTACCTTTGGTCACAAGTGACGCCAGAAACGTTTTCGATTAGGGATTTTCAATTTTTACTGCCTATTAGTGACATCTACAATTCAAACAGATTTATTTTAAGTAAAACAAAATAATGAATTTTGTTCTAATAAACAATGTGAATTTTAGTCAAATAAGTTTCTCCATCCATGGGCTCATCGTAACTGAGGACCATGTGAAATTGATATCAAATTTTTACCTATTGTTTATAAAATAAAACAATGTATCGATTAAATAATATTCTTTTATCTTCGTAAATGTTCAGGCATAACTTTTTTACTGCTAATATTTCTTAAAGAGTATGGTTATCTTTGTAAAATTAAAAATAATCCAGATATTTATTACCACCAAAATTAATAATTTACTAGATTTTTTATAAAGCCAGTAGAAAAAAAAATTACTGCATAGTCGGGATATTTATGTACCACATTTCGCACATGATATATGAGGTATAAAATGGCAAATTACATTCGTAATTTAATCATTAGCACCAGACACTACCTTATGTTAGTACAAATACACGATGAGAAGGTTTTTCTGTAGACGGTTTTTTCAAAAAAATAACCATTCCTTATATTAATGTTTCGTAACATAAGCCTGCAAGATAAGCTGATAATATCGTGATCATATAATCATTCGCCGTATAAAGTACTTTTGTTTTCCATATTTTTTTTACAATTATGATAAAATGTTAACAAAATTACAACAACATTTGTGATCAGTGTAAAAAATTATTCGTTAATTATTATAAACAAATTAGTTATTAAGATATCTTATTAAAATTCATATGCAACTATTGATTTCAAACGTCGTATGATTCTCTGCTAAATAGAAACGCTAAATTTGTCGCTGTGTTGCCAAACGCGAATACAAAAGTCGATCGAAATGTTATGTGGGTGATGTCAATTTACATGGCAATTAATAAATATATAACGTTTCGTTATAGGTAATTTCAAACTATTTAAACAAATACAACTGTTACAGAAAAAACTTCGGTGTTTTATTTCTTGTCGTCACGTTTACATTATATTGTAAGTATTCATGATCAATACATCTATTGTTTAAAAAAGTTAATGTAAATATGTGAAACATTGCTAAAAGATGATTCAAACGTGTTGAACTGGAAATTGCCGTTATCTTTTGTACAGTAACTTGAACGGTTTGTAGTAAGATAAGTACTGTAGATGGCTAACACGTTTTTGGAGATATGATGTGAAGTAACTTAAATGCTTAGGTGACAATTAACTGTCTTAAAATAAATTAAATAAAACATTTGAATAGCAGATGAGTAGAGTCTACAAATGTCCTCTCATGCAAATAGAAAAATTTAAAAATAGATGAGGAAATACGGGAAGACAAGTAAACTATCAGTTACGTATGGTTCAATAAGAAGTCACGAAAATTGGTCAATGGTGTAAGCCTTTTTAAATGCATGCTTTCTTGTGTGAGCTTTTGCGTGATTCAAACAAATGCCATCAACTATTTCAGAAGCAAAAAAATATCATCAAATCAGAAAACACATGTAGACAAATATTTTTTTAAACGTAAAAGCGATGGAAGCGAACATCATCGTAACAATGACATTGTCTTTAAACTGTACTTTGGTAGACAGATTGTGAAAAAATATTGAACCTGCCCAAAATCATAACATTTGGAACACAGAATGTACACAGAACATCTCAGTACCTAGTTTATCATTGGCTCTATCTCGTTCTCTGGCCTTAGTTGCTTCATTTTGAAGGTCGTGATTCTGCTTTACTATTGCTATTGAGGACATTACAGTAAAATAAATTAAAAAACAATGTTAACCTCTTTCCACAACTTATTTAAAAAACAAATGCTTTGTGTTGTTGCAATGTTGTAATATTAAAAAGAACCAATTAAAATACGAGCGGAAAGGTGGAGATTTTATCGTTGTTTCTAGGAAGTGGAGATTAGTAATATTTGTAAAACAGAGAACAGTCACGATTTCTAATAATCTTACTGATCAATAATTTTTTATTAATTTTTAAATACCATTTAATACACACAGAGTAATTTGTTGTACTAATATATTTTTTTTGTTAAACAATAACTTATACGAGACATTCAATCTTGTTTATGGTTGCTAGTCAATTTGCTAATTAAATAATTATTACGACCACTTTCCATTCAGTTTTCCAATTAAATCAAAACTGGTACGGTAGTTTGGTATAATATATAACTAATATATGTTGAAATTCTTCATAGTTTGTTTACTAGTAAAAAGAGTTTTAAACAAACGTCCAAACTTGTTTTTAAATGGATAATTAATAAATATTTTTTTAAGAAAAGAGATGATAAATTAAAAAAAAACAAATATAGCAGGAATATTAATAAACTAAAACTAATACGTATATTCTCTTTTTAAGAGTACAGGTTTTTTTTGTAATTCGAAAGATTGAAACAGAAATATTTTTTTTTTCGTAATAAATTTACTAAAATTAGAATGAACCGAAGCAAGTTTTTCATAAACATGTGTAAAGACCTAAAAAATTAACATCATCAAGGAAAAATATCTCTAAACAATACTTCCTTCTTGTTGACGATGAAAAATTAGATTGGTCTATTGTATGGAAATTAAAAATTTTAATTAAAAGCAATAACGCAGTTAGATATACAGTAAGAACAACGACAAGTAAATTAAAAAACAAAAGAACTGTGTCAAGGTATCCTCATAACAGAAAAAAAAATCAATACCTCGTTCGTATCAAATTAAAAACAGAACAAAAAGGTTATGGCGTAACGTTCGCAGTAGCTTGCCCAAGATGATAAATGGAGATATAGTCTAGGTTTGATTTCTACGTCATATATAAATAGAAACATTGACACTAGAAGACTATTAAATCCATCAATATTCGCTTAAATATCTCGGAAAATTTTATGAATGATTGTTACGATGAATCATTGCCAACATCTGCCTTGTTTAATCTGCCTATAGTCCTTATGATGAGTTCTTGTATTGGTTTATTCATGACTAACATAATTCTTTTAATTCTTTGATTTTATCATTTTAATGTGAGACGAAATTGAAATAGAAAAAATATAATTTTGTTCATTTTCAGCGGATTCACTAATCATATATACTTTAGAATAAACCACAGATTATAAATCAAGCCACGAACTACAAGAGTACCAAACATGTTGCTTTTTTACTCTGTCACTTGTTATATAAATATCGTACTGTAATTAGTTTGTTATGCTATTACGGTAATTTACATAAAGGATGTATAACTCAGTACTAGTTGTTTGGAATTTAAAAATGACTAAACAATAAATGATTTCATTGATTTACTAATTGCCCGTTACAGTCACTAGGGAGCATAGCATAGTGTATATAAATAGATTCTAAAGTACTTCAAAAAGAAAAACTAGTGTTTTCGTTTTGATTTTATGTTTTAATATTTGTAATAAAATAGAAAAAAGAAAATTATTGCCCATCAATGAGAAAATTTAATACATTACCAATTTTTGAAATTTAGATTTACAATGAAGGTGATAACCGTCAGTAAACAACCCCTACCTACTATTTCCATGTTGTATGTTTGTAGATACAACGACCTATTTTTTTTATGAGAACTATAATTAAAAATTAATTAAAAAGCTATTTATTAAAATTTTGTTTGTTTTATACACGTATATCAATACCAGTAATTTGTAATGATTTTTGTATAATTGTTATTGGAAAGAATACTTTTAGAAGACTACAGCTCATGTGCTGTAATATTTGTCGAAAAATAATTCACTGTTCGTACACGTGTACATTTTACATAAAAACTGTTTTACGGAAAAAAAGCCTCAAATTCTGATTAGAACGTTATCTCGTAATTGCGAAGAGAATCAGGTTTTAAATTCTGATTATATTTTATTAAAAAATTGACAATAGAAATTTTAGTCATCTTACCATTGCTATATAATAATTTTATAAGATGTTTTGATTATTGCTTCCATCAACTTGATTTGTTTTATTAGTAGCATATGAATGCATCTACGTTATATTATAGGTTTTACTTTATAATGAGAATTACAATGTTATTAAGAAAGATTGTTGACTTTTAAGTAAGAATCTAGTAAGGTCTTGTTGAAAATTAAACACTTGAGAGCCCGAGATTATTATCGCTCGTTATAGATAAATTTTGTGAATAACCTTGGTATTCATGAAGTTGTGTATGTTGCACATTTCTTTATTCTAATTATGATATTATTATAATAAACGAGAGGTGTTTGTTAAATAGTTTTTTAAAAGAATGAAAATTTTTTTTTTAGTTGATATAAACTTATAATGGCATGTGTTCATTGATAAACAATTATACCAGATATTAAGAGCGAACATTCGATGCGGGCTGACTTGGTAACCAAATTGCCAAATGTTTGCCCACTTAGGCAACCTGACTTGCATAATGAGTAATAAAAGTTTGGTCAATAACTCTTTAAAATTTCTTAACCTTAAATGTTCGCAACTCGTTTTAAATTTTATAAACAACAACATGATTTTTTTTTTAATTTTTTTATTACAGGTAAATTTGTGTTATGCCACCGATTTTTTCAGCGTTTGGTTTTAATGGGAATAAGATATTAAGCCAAATCGGTTTTTTATGGGATATGATTAAAAAATTAACACTCACGTTCAGGTGTGACTTGTCGCAAAACGATGCTGGTTCGCGATTCCTGTTGGGCCGGCATCGTCGTTGAGAATTCACTTGTTATTGAACCCAGAGAAGATAGAAGAGTTGATAAATTATGTATCCCAGCACTGTTAGATAAAAAACTTGTCCGTGTAAATATTGATATTAAAATAAAAATAAGTTTATCTCATGTTTCATACACAAATTGTTTATTTTGATGAACTAGGGGCAAACGACTACCCCGTATGAGAGACCGTGTGAAACTGTTTCGCTTGAGCCAGTTGCAACGCTTGCTCACTGTTCATATGACAGCATGCTCTATGGATGCTTTATAAGATGTTCCGTTTGATGCCATTGCAATTTGCGTCATTCGAAGAAAGTACTATATACGAAATGAGTGGTTCCAATATGAATTTGTTTTGTGTCGAAACATAAAAAGCTGTAGTAACTCAGAAAATGACATATCTTCAGAAATAAACAGGACCTACCTTCAATTGACGTCAAAACAAAAGCTTGTTGTCAAAATTCATAAAATTTATTACACATTTTTAATAATTTATATGTTATTTGCCTGCCAAGGGAATGATTGTTTTAAGTTTATTGCGTGTGTGTTTATTTATTTGTCGATCTTTATTTTTGTGTGGGGCAAAGTAATTGCTAGACGATTGATAAATTTTTCACTGTTTTGTCAATGATATGAGACAAAAGAACAAATTCGAACATTGACGTTACGGGTTTTTTGTTCATAGTGTAATATACGAGGTAATGCATATATGAAATAAGCCATGAGCCCTGTGGTCTGCGTGCTCAGATTCAGATAAGATGTATACGTCGCAAAAGACGGGTCAGCACTATCATCATCAGAGAATATAATGCATATATGATTGACCATATTTGTACTGATGCAATAATACAATTGATATGTAACAGCGTAATTTTGCATAGTTTGACATTTTCTATATCGTCTAAATGTAATATACCTTTCATTCTTTTGCAGTTTTAGATTACCACAATTTTTGGCAATTAGTAGTAGCAGGTTTCTTCTATCTGAGATCACCGTATCACCGCAGGGTACGCGGGTTTTGAGCGGCGTAAGATAAGTACGAAGTGGTCTTGTATTTTATCTTAGCACAATGTAGATGCAGGGGAGGGTAATAGCTCTTACCGGGATGTGCTTAAGAGCATTGCAGAGAGGCACGGGTTAGTTCCGTAGGAGATCTCGGGGCCTTACACAATGCACGTAGAATGTCCACCGTGGGGGTTTTAGTAGGTATAAATCCCTCATAACCTTGACTTCCCCCTAGAAGCAGGGTATTTTTTGAAGTGAATACGTATATCTTGTTACCATTTCTTAGTAATAATAAAGGAACGGCTGAATGGTAAAAAAAGCTTAGTATGAATGGTGTCTTGCTTATTGTATCCTACTCTGATATTAGACGAGGTGTTTTGGAGTCCACTCAGAGCGACCACAACGCGCTGGTCGTGTAAGGTCCTTGTCACTTCACCTAGCAACAGTTTTTGAGCTGCTTAGGACAAAGTGAGAATTTTATGCACTTAGTGAACTAGTTAAGCGACGTATATTGTCATAGGTACAAGATACATTAAAGTTATGTCTCATTGTTCCAAATAAAGATTATAATCTGCTTTGACTATAATCAGATTAGCATTTGTCATTGCAACGCTTAAGCGTGATCGTTAACATTCATAACGATTTTAGCAACAGTGATTATTAATGAATAGTTTCATTATAAATAATTACGCATAATAACAAGAAAATGACATCAATTATATTATGAAATACTCATTAGCATTAGTTAATTTGTTAATACCAAAGTAATTTTAAAGACGTGTTGAAACACACTGTCCATTTAAACAAATTTAAAGGTGTGCTTTTAAAATAAAAATAACCATTTTTGATTTAAAATATAAAAATGCTACCCCATGAAACTTATGCCGACAAACAAATTATAATAATCTATTGTGTCTGTACATATGTTTGCTCAGAGTAATCTCCTATACGGTCTTTAATATTTTCGACGAAACTCATGCCAGTGATCATACAACAGATAGATTGTAACAAGCATTAAATTTAAGGTAAAAGGAATATATTAAGTATGTATAATCATTTATCTTCACCAGGTCGTCAACCCACCTGACTGATGACAGTACAATATGCACATTTATTAAGTCTAATTATTTCTTTTTAGCCTTGTCAGATGAGACGATCTTAAAAATTTTATTATAAATTAATTACCATTATTTCAACCGATAAATTATAAACAGCGCCATCTATTGTAAAATGCCGTAGTTGTTAATACATGAATTTGCTTTACTTGATACTTACCTTCGAGTTAGTTCTTAAAATTGCCGCTGTAAGTCTCTACAATATATATGTAGTAAATATCTGGTACATTTATTTTATATGCAAGAGATAAAAATATTGTTTTTATTATTAAAATAGAATAACCCTCTAATACTATGACGGCGGAATTTATCGTAATTTATAAATCTAGATCTGATACTATTTTAAGATATTTTTTAAAAACATTTGAAGATTCTTAGGGAAAGCATTGTATATTTTCGAAAAAATTAAGACAAGACATTTTGTTTCATTCATACGTATTATTACAATATGTAAAAATAAAATAGTTGGTATACTTTTAGAGGCCTAAAATACAAATATGTGGTCTTTAAAATTATAATTTTATTTAAAGTTTATGCGTTATATAAAAAATAATTTATTCTGTAATTAAAATTTATTTCACATATTATTGTGTATTATAAAATTAGGGGTCTAATGAGAGCGATAGGCAAATTTCAATATTTTTTAAGTTTTTTCAATTTAAAAAATCATATAGAAGAAAATAAACGTTTGTAAATTGTTAATAGATGTAACATGGTTGCTTAAAGCAAGGAGGACGGACTTTGCAATACAATTACAAAATATAATAATAAACTTTTCTACATAAATTGCAGAACATTGAGTAATACTAATTATAAAAAAAGTAATGACTACTTTTAATGAATTTATAATACATTTACGTGAAATTTAAAATTATATGTATAATTTTTTTTAATTAAGGTTAAGCATACGGATGAGAGTTGCTGTACGTCTTTATATAATAATCCCATGTTTTTGGTTCTTAAAATGAAATGTTTGAATCTTTTTTTTAAAGTCTTTATTTGGAATTGTTCGCAGTAATAGACGAGCGACCATTTATTCATTTTCCTTTCTTTATTGCATGTTACAGTACTTAAATTGATGTTACAATTATATGTTTAAAAACAATTTCCAATTTACATAAATAATGAATTAAAAATCTAAAGTGTAAATAAACATGAAGCTAATTAAACAACACTATAACAAAATTATATTTTGGCTAATATTTACTTAAGAATCGAAATTTAACATTCTAATATAATATATTCATTAAGTACATCTAAATTTTTACGTTTTCCCTATATACTTTTTTAAATTTTTATTCGACTTTTTATCATTAAAAAATTCGTCCAATTTATGATAACTTTTTTTATGAGAAATTTTTTTGAGTTCTTTATTAGTCTTATTATATTATATAAATTTATTAGTCTTTGGTATATCTTTAATGTAGTTAGGCAAATTGTTATAAATTTTATTTACCATTGTATATGATGAGGTTGCAAATAGTCATTGTTGAAAAAAGAATATTAAGTTTGTTTTTATATCTATTGTTACGTTTAATTGTTTTTTGGGTGAATATAAATAAAAATTATTTTTAATAAATTTAATTAAGTATATTTTTTTTATTCCGAATATGCTAACACTTGACTTGGTGCTCTAGATAGGGGGTATACTTGACCAGATTTTTCAGGCTCTCTTATTGACAGTTGGATTACAGGAATAATGTTACGACTGCAGGTTTGTAGGATAAGAGTCCTGCTGACACAATTACTTGGAACAGCGGTTCCAAAATTTGTAACATGTGCTCCGAATTGCGGATGTGCTATTGCGGCATTTGAAACGCAATTTCCGTATTGATAATTATAGCTTTATATGCAAATTTCATAGAGGAACTGTGTTTAATTAAAAGTTTTAATATCTGATCATTGATTTTTACTTACGCATACTATATTCTCATTCAAAATTTTTGACCACACCTATAAAGTTGAGTAGCAGCGACAGACGCTGATGAAGGCCAGGTGAACATCATAACAATCAATAGGATGGTAATGAAAAAGTTTTGCTCCGAAACCTTTTAAAATCTTGAAGAAGGCTAACAGTATTAAAAGAAAAATTCGTAATACGCTGTGCACAAAGCAGTAATTAGTATTAATGTTAAAATGAATTGTAACTAGTAATTTGTTGCGGTTTTGACATTCGTACCAGTTACCAGTACCATATCAAGGTTTCCATATTTAATCTGATTTCAAAGAAACTTTTATTTTAAACTGCAAAAGTTTTTATTAATTCGCTATTTTCTTCGGCAAAACGTCTTTTGTAATTGAAAAATTTATTACTGTTTGATCTATGCTCTGAAAAAGCAAAGTCCATAACCATGGTTACTTATCAAGTTATTATAAGTTGCTATATATTTAAATATATATTTTTTTAAGTTCCAATGATCGTAGACTGTCAAATTTTTTTAATTTATTGATTATTGAAGAAAAAATGCTATAAAAAATCGTGCATCACACGAATCTTCAAATTATTCCAATAACCATATACTATTAGCAGTGAACCGATTGAGGAAAAAAAATTGAGGATATTTGTTAAGATTTATAAATAATGCCTTTATTTATTACTTTTGAGAAATATCAATTACACAATTTAGATTAATTTTTGCAATCGCTGACATGTATTTTTTTTTATTAACAATCATCAATAATATGGGAAAAATATTTAAAACATAATAATTTATAGCTCACTTTTGGATAGAATTACACTTTTATTGCTCAAAACTAGTGATTGATAATAAATATACAGATGATATTGTCATCCTGCCGTTGTCTATTAATTTAGGAGGAACATTAAGTTAATAGAATTTTTAAGAGTGCTATGCAATCTGGTTTGAAACTTAACTATTTTATTATCTAACAATTTTATATTAAGTGAAGCAATCGCATGTAACTTTATCCGAACACATTTCTATGCCATATTTGGTTTACTGTGAAATATGTCTGAAAAAGGAATTTGACGTCGTCGTATTAATTTCGACGAATTCGGAATTAATACGACGACGAAAGTAATAAGGGTAAAATAATCTCATCATATCAAAAATTTTATGCGATCAGATGAAATTTTAAGCGACCAGATTCTCTTATCCTCACGCTAATGTTATCATGTGAATAGATTTATTGTTGTAGTTTACAAATTTACTGGTTATTAGTAAACATGCAAATTATCCTTCAAAAATTACCCGAGAACTAAAACGCAATCATCATGACGTGTGTGCGGTCAAGATCGTTTTATATCCATTGCAGGCGAACGCTTTGTTTTCAGGTTACTGTATTCAATACGTTGGTTAAGTGGTGCAGGCATTCTGAATGCGAAAAACAAACTAAAACTAACCTTATTGATGCTATTACGATGAACATACCGCAACAACTAAACGTCTTATGTTTTGTGTGAAACCGAAATATATCAAGTTTAAACCATAAATAACTTATGAAATTCCGATAATCTACTTTTCCTCTTTTCTTATAATACAGATTTTTTTTTAACTCTTGGCATTTGCGTAGATTGCCTAGTATTTAGCGCGCCCGTGATTAATAGGATCATATGGGAGCTAATACTTTCTGCAAGAATATCTTGTGCAATGACGTCAAAATATATAAGTATAATGAAAATAATAGGAATCGTATTAGCATGATAAAGATTATTATTATTCATTGTTCATTTATCAACATGAACACCGTCGTAAAATAAAAATTATTAAAAACATTAAAATTATCGTAAAGTGTGTAAAGTGATTTTATAACAGATATTGCACATGAGAATAACAAAAGTTAGCTTTAAACATAATTTCCTCAAAAATATGTTACGGAAAATGTATCAATGAAAGTCAAACGTACGCCTGCCGTTATCCATTGTTGAACTTCTCAAGTTTCTTCCTGTTACGGCTTCTTCTTGTTAATGATTTATTTAAGATATTAGAAAGTAAAAACGATTGCTATTAAACTCGTATAATTTTTGTTGAAGCGTAAGTTTAATTATAATGATAACAGATTGGGAATCAAAACAGACTAATCATGGTCTTAACAGCCCTTGAAGATTTTGTTACCAATTTTTTAGTCTTTTTTATATACATAAATCTTAAAAAAAAATTACAATAGAAAAAATTAAAAGCAAATCTGTTACAGTTTTCTTCCAAAAATTCTGTACATAAAAGATATTGAAAGTATAAAACAGGTTGCTACCACATTTGTCATCGCAAGCCATTTTTGGTAATTGCGGAAACTATCCCCTTTTGGGGAGACCTGCATTAGGCAATGACGTCAACAGGCTAAAATTTGATGGCAAAGTACTAAGTCACTTTAAAAGTTCATGGTATTGGTATTTTTGTTTTAAACATTTACGAAGCTGCTTACAAATAAATAATCTTTTGCTGTATGCCAGGTAGGGGCCTTTTTCTCAAATAACACGAAAGTCGTATGTAATAATTAAAAGATATTATCATGTTTGTAGTAGTCTGAAAGAATAATTCTCGTTAAACTGTTGTTTTTCTGTGCTTTCTAGCTTGCTATTGTATATGAACTCTATCTACAATTGTGTTTACAGTTATTTCAATTACACATGATCAATTACCATTGTTAACCTATTCGAATTTATAAATTACTTCAGTACAAGAGGATTTAGAATGGCTTTTTTTATGTTTTACATCTATTAAAGTATTCCCATAGTTTAAAAATATCCTGTGGCGGACACCAGAGTCTACTTATTAAACGGAAGTTATCGCTGATGTTACAACATCGTTGGTTAAATTCTCATAACCTCTTTTTCTTTTGGAAGTATACTTAATTATTGTGATCAAGATTTGTATGAATAAACAATTTCAGTTAATACGAAACGATAATAATGTAATAAAAAAATTTCCTAAATGAACCGTGACTACGAACCTCTTTTAGTACAGAAATCAACAAAAAGTAATAAAAAGAATTTAAATAAAAATACTTCGTAATTTATTCATAAAAAAGGGTCGATGTACCCTTTCTTGTAAGTTTTTTCTGTATTGCTTGGTATAATTAAATGTATTTCACAGCAGGGTAAAATTAAGTGTATCCATTTATTTATTATCCCAATATTTCTAGTGTATTTTTATTCGACAAGACGAATGAGACGTTCACCTGATGGTAAGTGATACGCCGGCTCATTACAATGTGGCGCTGGTTAAGATTGTATACACAGCACCACATTATACCTCACGTAAGGTGTTAAAACTCGTTACCCCTGTAATTTCACTAGCATACAGCTTCATCCCTTCAAATCGAAACACAGTAATGTTTGCACATTACTTATTAGCGGTAGAAATAGAACTTCCGGTGGTGCTTACCTAGATAGTCTCTGGCATCAGAAAGCTACAGCTAGTAGTAGTGTCTTGTAGTAACCACGGTAACGGAAGAACTGAGGCATTGGCTCGAAACCACATCATCAATAGGAATAAAATGTACTAAAACCCTTTATGATCTCATTCAGCGTAGACCGAATAGTCAACAATAATTATAAAGGTAGGTACTCCGTGACGACTAATATGGATGCTGAAAATAATTAAATAAACGCAATAAATTCTATTAAATATTATTGTTGTTGTTTTTGAGTTTTATCTTTTACAAAAGCAATCGCGCATTCTCTTAAATGTCATAAAATACTTTTCAATATTTCGTGGCTTCATTTCCATAAGTTGTTAGGTGAACATATGGTTTTGAATGTGAATAAAAACAGAACCGAAATGCCTGATTCCGCACTCCGATGCACTGTGTTTGCCCTCCATATGTTTCATTGTACAGATTGGTACTGGTGTTGATATGAGAACTGAGATAGGTTAGTTGAGTCAGTGTGTCAGAGTCGCGCGCGCAGTATACCGTCCGACGCTGCGCTCTTCGCGTCGCTTTGTTAAGGGTAAGCAAAATTAATAAAAATATACACAAGTGTTTTCTATGTAAATTTAAGGTTTAGTGCCTTTTTTAATATAGCACATTTTCTTAAAAAATATATCTACACAAAAAACAAACATTTGTCAAAGGTTTCAAAAAATAATTCACCGCAGGGGTTTCACTTATACATGTGTTTGAATATATTTAATGAGAAAAAATTAAAATTTAATTCATATGATGAATTTTGAAAATGTCTTCGATAATATTAGAAGCTGGTGACAAGCAATTGTGTGCCTATGAGGCACTAACACAATGTAGTAAATAGCTATGATTTCATAAGATTTTTTCACATTTTTTGAAATTGTCATCCTTTCAAGTCATTGTCCTATAATTCTATATATTTATTACTTGGTTTATATTATTACTTAAGGCAAGTCGAACTTTTTTTGACTTTAAAAGTGCTTTTATGAAAAGAATAAAACATATTCTAAGAAAACCTTTGATGTTTGGGTATATATTTCAAATAACTCTGCATAAATTTACCAATTATTACCTAAGTTCTGTGTTCAATCCTATGGTAGACTGGGAGAGAATGCCTTTTGGCAATTAGTCCGCCTTTTTGTACCTCTATGCGAGGAAATAAAGTTTTTAAATAAATAAAATAATAAATTAATTACTGAATAATTACAATTGTATTATAAAAATAACTGCAATGTTTATCTACTGACTACTGACATGTTATATTGAGTTCCAACTTAAGCATAGACAATTCTGAAGATAGGTCTGATAGAAACATTGTATGTTAAAGCCAACATTCTGCTTGATTTTTCGCTACATGTAAAAAAAACATACATTTATACAATTATATTGAGTTTTGGTAATATTATAACCCAATAAACATTGTATGTTGATAAGTGACAAAATTGTCATAAGTGATAACAAATTAATGGTTATGGAATCGTTTTTGTGCTTAGAGTAATTATAATCTACCATTTTAATAATACTTTTAAAACTTGTTGTAACAAGTTTAAAGGTACAATATAAAAATCTCATAATATAGCTTAAACAAGTCATAACCTAATTTGTATAAATTTAAAGAAAATTTTATTGGGAAATTGCAATAGTTTTTAAAATTTAAAACAAATTGTCATCTTTCATATAAATATGTCACTTTGAAAATGACTGAGACTAAGCTCCAAAAATTGTACCATAGAAGAATAATGCAATAATATTCTTCGTATGCTAACATGATTACTAATAATAGTAGACGTTAATACTTATAAAGACTAATAAAAAAAAATTGACTTAAGTGTTTTGTTTGCACCTTGGGAAAAGCTCAGTTTCAAATTATATAACAAGCATTATTAATATAATGCTAATTATAATTACTACGTATATTTGAAAATTGGAAAGGATTTTTTTAAACACTTTGTTATACATGTAAATATAGACATTTAAATATATAAAATCGATTGTGTTAATCATACTACACACTTTTTTTTTTGGTATAAACAGAACGTAAATATGATTTTGGTTAAATAAAAATTGTAATTAGTGTAGAAGTGGAGTTCATTTTTAATTACAAATAATCGATTCGTTTGAAAACATCGATTTCGATGAAAATAAACCAATATGTTTGTTTATTATATATGTACTGTAGTCGGGCGCGGGCGAGCGGTTAGCACCGGGTTGACCTTCACGCTGGTCACTATACAAGTTGAAATGCAACCTACCATCCATACGTGAATATACTACACTACTATATTAATAACTAGTTTTGTACTTTACAAACAATATGTTTCGGTGTCCCGCCATATACCAGTGTCAGCGACGTTCTACAAAATATTCAATGTTCACGTATTTACATATCTGAACTTTAAGCTTAAAACATGAATGTTTTTTCTGAGCTTCGGTATTTTATCTTTTTAAACGAAAAGTATCTGTATAATAACTTTTGTTAAAAATTACTACAAGTAATCGATATTTTGACCCCAATCTATTCCATATTTTTCATCTTAACAGAATCCAGTTATACATCACAAACTAGGCGCTTGGAAAGAGTTCCCGCATTGGAGGAATGCCATCCTAAAATATCTTCCTCTTGCTTGGAAACGCTAAAAAGCATTTTAACTTTCTTATTATAACACAATACTTGTTGTGAATTCGAACTATAGCTTATAATTTATTAAGAATTGTCACTAAAAATTATATATTATGGAAAACGTACAAATATATTCATGTACATTTTTTCAATTACGTTTTGAGTTCCAGAAAAAAAAAAAAAAAAAATAATGTTGGTCTGCATTAAGCGATAATTTATCTCTTTTTCCTAATGCAAACAATAATTCAAAAACTATTATGATATATGCAACAGTATGTTAATTTATTCATTATATAATACCGAAGTGGTGACTAAGAAACAGACGGCCTAGCAGCATACGTAATGTGATGCACGATATGTAAATAAGGTCGGACTTTACGAAGGTTTCGTTTCAGTTTATTTCTGTGCCCAAATTTACTATTGTATAAAAAAA
>DWLS01003629.1:0-15372 GCA_018246255.1 Pachliopta kotzebuea | reverse complement strand
GAAAATCCTTATGTACTTTCTTTTTTTGTAACTCTGTGATAGTGCACAATAAAGTATATTTGTATTTGTATTGTATTAAATGACACCATTATAGTATTTGATGTTAAAACAAACACGTTTAAAATTCTCTAACTTTTAGATACAAATAATTGACAGACCATTGTAAAACGATACCATGAACTTTTGGCTACAAAAGTATAAGTTAAGTGAGAGGAGTCCGAAAATTCCACAACATTACTATCACTCAAACCCCACTATTTAAATGAACCTAAAATGTACTACAGTACTAAAATGTAATACTGTAATACAGGCGGTAGCATGGTAGTGTGTTTTCTTTGAAAAATACAATGGCTGAATACTCTTCTGACGCCTAGATAACTTGTAAATCACGCAATACGGGTTTATTATTAAAGTATTTATGTACTAGAAAGGTTTCCGCGTTTTTTTGCATCTAAAGTTACATCACTGTTGTTATACTTATTACGAGTTATCAGTGTACGGTTACTGATTGTTGATCTTTACAAATATTGATTACTATGTAAAATAATTCCGATATTAATTTCGACCACTTTTTTTAATTCCCATATTTCAATCATCAAAATCAAATATTTTAATGCTGGAAGTAAATACTGATTGACAACAGTTTTTGTGCAGTTTTAATATTCTTTAATAATGTTAAAGGTTAGCTATGAGCTTCGATCAACTTCAAGCGTAATATTTTATGTACACTGTTATCTTTTTATATTTCCCAATAGTTTTTTTTATTCGACGTGATGACAAAACGAGTAAGTAACCTGATAATAAGTATACGCTTACCCATAACAACGTGGCGCTAGTTAAGACTGCACCACATTGCGTCTGTCGCCTTGTGACATAAAGTGTTAAGTCTCGATACTTTAGTAATTTTACTAGCTAACAACGCCTTTCAACTCGAACACAGTAATGTTTGTACACTACTGTTTGGCGGTAGATATAGGAGCTGCGGTGGTACCTACCAAGACAATTTCCAGCAGCAGATACGTATTACGATTTCCACAATCTATAAAGATTTTTTCTACTCGTAACCAAATAATGATATTTTTAAAACCATACATAATTTAATCAAATAATAATGTAAATAGCGTCTTAATAAAATTAAGGTTTCAATTACTTCAAATTAACTACCGAGGAAACATTAATAGTCCTTTTTTAAAAAAAAAATGTAAATAGTACTCAGCACTACGGCGCGAGAAATAGATTTTACGATTGCGTGCGGAGCGATATTTACGCGTGTTTACACTTCGGACGATTTTATAGGCACAACGACACCGTCATTGCCTACCAGTACACGAAGGGACACTTTTAACCCTCGCCTTGCATAACAGCTTCCGTAAAATTGGTACGATACCTCAATCTATTCTTAAAACTGTTCAACATACATCCCAGAATGCAGTTTCACAACATGCAATCATTGCACAAACTGAATAAAGTAAATATTTTAATTGTTAAATAACAAAGGAATTCAAGTTCAATTCGACGCTATTATAGGTTATGCTCAATGTTGGTTACAGAGAAGCTGTTACGTTTTCGGTTATAGTAGCAGTGGGATACTTTACTCCGTATCCCAAACGAGATGTGATTGTTTTGGCCAATTAATAAAAGTGAATCCCGTAAAATAGAAAATAAAGATAATCTCTAAGCGCTATAAAGTAAGTATTGCAACCCTATTCAAATACGGTAATAGGTAATCATTCATGAAGTACTTAAAGCTGGAAAATAAAATAGAATTATTTAATATCTGTCACAAAGAAAGAAGTTTCTCGATCGAGATATTACTCTATCTCGTAATAGGAACTTAACGTATTAGGAATTTTTTATTCAAGGAGTATATTAGGAATTTAGAGAATGATTAAAGATAAATATGTAGCTGAACATTTTGTTCACTCCAAGATTTATAAATAAATATGCATTGGATTACAAATAAAATAATACGTAGTCATCATGTAATAGACATTCTTAACTTTAAAGAATAAATTATAATTATTATTAGCATAATTTGCCAATAATGATACATCTTTTCAGATAACAGTACTCTCTTTTTGACGCGACTTTCCAACAATTTAAGGACAAAGACAGTAATGAGTCACCGCCGAGATTATTAGACCTAATATTCCACACATGCTGGCTCACTACATGAAACTTAGGGTTGAAAAATATAAATAAGGAACTAACTATTTGCATCATTCCAGTAAAAATTTTATTGTTAACACAAAACTTTGATCAAATTATCTTTGAAAATAAAAGGACAGTGATTTTTAGTTTCAAAAGTAGCGTTTAAATATGTAAATATTACTTAGCGAATTCTAATGTTTTACAGTACCCACGGTTACGAAAGTCTTAATTGACTATGAGTCCTGGCGGTGATGTGACTATATACACAGAGTACCGTCCAACTTCTAATTATTGTCAATTTTGCAGTGACTATGATTTAGTCCAGTGAGTGTGTATCTGTCCGAATTTCGATGTGGTCACGCCCTAATCAAAAAGAAACTTGGCATTAATATTGAGGTGGGGCCGGAGATAGTTATATATATAGCCATATCCGGTTCCGGTCGGTCAGCCGGAAGTGATGCCAAAAGTCATTAGGTTTCATACTATGTATATTTTTGACATTATTCTTATACAAATATGTTCCTCGTATAAAAGTTACAATTTATATGTACTTCCGGTATAACCGGCCAACCGGAAGGGGGAACAAACTTACGAAGTACCTTAATGATGCATATTTTTGATATCTTTATTGAAGTAAAAGTGTTCCTCGTAAAAAAAAATATAATGTGTATTCTGGTCGACTAACCGGAAGTTGACCAAAATTTGAATACCTGCTTATTTAGACTGATAATATTAAAAAAAGTTGATTAAATTGATCTCCGACGAAGTGTGCCTTTCACGTTACTCTCCTAAAAGCTAATGGAGATTTTTGTATATTTTGAACCGCCTGACGCCGGTTTGCTTCTTGATTTCCAGAATATGTCGTCGGTGTTTTTATTTCAGATGCTCTCGAAGGGGCTTCCTTATTTTCAGATGCCCTCGAAGGGGCTTCCGGATTTTTCTGTCTGAGATCTGATATAGATATATCGCAAAATTGACAATGAGAGAAACGGCATATTATAATTAACGGAATGGCCATTTCATGATTATGAATGGGAAGTATCATTATATTATTTTTGAGTAAAAAAATATATTTAAAATGTACATTTAACGTTCATGCTAATGAGTCAAAATATTAAAAATTATATTGCAGAACAGGTTTATCAAATAATTGTGTAAAAATATTAATTTATTTTGAGTCCAAGTACTCAAAACCGACTATTCAAGCAGTATTATCTAAGTTAATTTCTAATATTATTTTAATAAATATTTCAGAAAATGTGTAACTGTTTTTTTTTAAATCCTTACTGTATGACGTTTTTAAACAATACTTTTTACAGAGTGATTTATTAACTTTTTAAAATATTTTTTTAGTTACTAATTCCTTCAGTATTCAATTTCATAATTAATATATTTTTGACAGCCCTTTCGACCGACACACTTGCTACATGATGCGCCTTGTTCGCTATTTCTAGCGATTGGTCTCCTGGATAGGTTAGTAAATGCTACGTACGTTAAAATTAAATAAACAATGCTAGTCCATAAGTAAATTTACAATAAGCTTGTTAAGGTTAATTTTGTAAAACGTCACAGCTATGGTAAGTACACAATCAAAGGCTATGGTCGTTCATCATTAATAGATCATTTTAGGATTTTTAGATCGACAAATATATATATAGCATTGCTGTTTTCAAAGCTGAACAAATTTTGCATATGAAAAACAGGTCGCCTATTTTTAATAAAGTTAAAATGAAAATTTTGATAATTTTAAATTATCGTCAACTATTTTCTTCCAAATTTTTTTAAAGAAAATCATATTTCTAATAAACACATTATTAATATTACAAATAAGAGCACAGCAAGTATAATGAGATATATAAAAACGACCTCTAATGTCCTTCATCGTCCTCAAATTTAATCAATATAAGGAAAATATACGCAAGCGAGATATTCTTTTAGCAAATCTGTTCGTCTAAAGATAACGTAAGTCAAGTAATGTCAAGATCCAATGTCAATGTAAGATAGCGATTGCATTCATTTTATGGGTTTTCAATAAAAATCAGAAATATGAGAACAATATTAAAAAAATTTAATGGTCGTGGAAAGATGGCTTGTTATTTTTCTATTAGGTAATTTATAACTTTTCTTTCATATAATATAACATTGATATTATTAATACCGTACAATGCAAAATTATAAAGGCTTTTCTTAAAATAGAAAGGTATACAGAACAACATATGAAAAGCTTTTATAATTTTATTATTATACATAATTTTTTAAAATTTTAATGTATGTTGGGTGTTGGGTACAAATCTACTAACATTAATTAAACTTTTGTACAACGAAACAAAAAACTATTGTGTAAGTTCGACGGCGACTCATGTGTTGCTAAGTCGAAACAATGTGTTTTAACTTTTAATTGAGTATAGTTCATTAATAGAAAAAGTAAGGGTTAGTAAAGATTTTTCAGTTCTTATACAAGAAAGTCATAAATATCATCGTATGTAAAATTATAAAAAGTGTACAGTACGTCAAAGTAAAAAAAGTTAAAATGATCAAGTATTATTTCTAAATCTCCGTTTTGTGCCATAATCGAAAATCGTAACACAACAAAATTATTTATCGTGATAAATCATTCTAGTAATTTTCATGCATAAATTTGCTTCAAAAATAGTTCATCATTCCTCACTAACAAGCTTCTCTATTGACTGTTCCTCACATGGCGGCATGATGTAATTCTTAAATTGAACTTGTATAGGAACCATAAAGTAAGCGATGACGTGATCCCTTTTGTACGCTGCAGCAAGTTGTAAAGCCACGCAAGCTTCGGCGATTAGAGGTGCCTCATTAGGATCCGCTCGGACATATAATTCTGCACTAAGTCCCGGCGCCAAAAGAAATCTGGTTCTAGGATAACAACGCCAAGACGCTCCAAGACGCGCCTCATCATTCCAAAGACCACAACAATGAACATAGATTAATCGTGAGCAGATATTTATGACTCTGTAAAAAGACTTATTTTCATTACAAATAATAAAGAATTCTTATGTGACATACACGGTAACAATACTATCAGAAAACATAAACACAAGAGGTGATTTAATCATCGTTTTAAAACAAGTAAACTTTAAGACTTGTAAATTATTATAAAGACTTTTATAATTAATATTACAATTAAAATCATAGGAATAAATCGAATAAACAGAGTAGAACCATATCTTTAAAAAAGAAGTTTATCATTTATTCATTTGGAAAAACCTAAGACGTCAATACTTAGAAACATTAAACTTATGTCTCAGCATTAATAACACCTCCATTTTAAAGTTTTACACGTGGATAATTAAGTTTTATACAGTCTATAATTTAGTTTAGAACAAACTTCTGCATTAAATTCATTTTTAAGTACTAATAGGCTTTTACGCTGAAGAGTACGAAGTAATAACACAGATATACTGGGCAGAGATCGTGTAATAGATCTCAAAGAAATTCTTAAAGCCATAGCAGAGTTATACCAAACTTACGTTAACTTCTTAACTATTAAAGCTTTATCTATAACCAGGCATAATTTTTCTGGGAACCATGTTATTGACATAGGATATTTAGGAACGGGTTCAACGGAACCATCCTTACGCAATGTCTCATTTCTCCAGTTCTGTATGGATTGTCCTCCGAAGTTGATAATAATCTTGAAACAAAAATTTATTTTAGGATACAGAAATTATTTTTTTTCTGGAAATATAATGAAGTTCGGGAACTAAATTGTAGCCAAAGTCTAAGAAGCATAACGAAAATGAACATGATAGATTAAAGCGCGGAATTATTGATAAATGTTTAAATAAAGTATCTAAGATTTTATTGTCATTAAATGCATCGGTTTTTTTAAAACATTTAGTAATATATTTTAATTTAGTGATATAGTCATAAATTTCTTACGTTTTCGGGTTCCACTATTTGATGTAGGTTATTGCATATTGCTGGAGGAAGAATACATTGGGGTTTGTCCTTTATAATTTCAGATTCAGTATCCATGATTTCAGTGATATTAATTAAAAATTTTGTGAAATAAATAAATAAACCAATATTCAAATTGTCATGAGCGCTAAATGTATAAATTCGCAGATAATATCTAACAATCTAAATGTCATAAAGAGAAAACCTTATTGCAAAAGTTATGTCTTGTAAACAGTCGACTGAATAATGTTATTAATAAGATAAAAATATTATCCTTAAATTTTGGGTTTAGCACATTCTTACTTTACAAAAGTAATTATAACTCGTCTCTTGTAACGGCTATTTTTTGATTTGAAACAGAATCATGTATCGAATCATGACAGTTAGACTTAACAAAAACCTCAAACATTTATGTTTCTATTGATATATTATACTGCGCTTATTATAGATCAAAGTAAAAATTAACTACACAAGAACATAATATTTAACTAAAGCTAGAATTGAGTGATGATTGAGTGCATTGTTTCTTCAATAAACATTAACAAAGATTCTGTTAGAATTTATATTTCATGGAATTAGATTCAGAGAAAAATTATGGTACAAAAAATATTAGAATTGAATATACCATTGTAGATGAAAAGTAGTTTATTTGTAAATGTATGCTTTTTTGTTTATTATACCTAATTTCCCCATCGTGTTGTGGGTAAGGGTGATGTCTTTGGCATATTTTTATTCTACTCATTCTTTTCTTTTCTTTATTCTTTCTTAAATTTTTAATTATTGTTTTCTATATATACCTTAGGCTTTTGGATACGTTTAGTTTATATAATATAGTAAACAAGTTTCGAAGTGAGCTCGGTCGGTTGTTAGCAGCGGCGCGTGACGGTTCCTCCCGAGGGAGCGGAAGTCTTGCGCTTCCGCCCGGAGATCCGCTCCGGTACTCGCACGGTCACGACATCCCGACTTGCACTCGCTTCGTGAATAACGATCCACTTGTTATTTATATTTTATATCCTCCATTACCACGAAGGCAACAAACGGAATGTGTTCTTCACCTTTCTTCGTCAAATAATTTAATAGTATAGTAAATATGAAAAACTAGGGAGTGCGTTTCTGATCTAGCATACTCATATATCTCAATCAGCTGTGATAGCGAAATTTATGTATTTGTTTCTATTATGATATCACAAGATGTAATTATAGTAAATAATAATCGACTATGTATTTAGTTATAAGACCAAAACACAATTTTAACCAAATTTGAACTTTTATCTGATAGGCTGTAAAGAGTTACTATGTAAAATTTTGCCTCATTTAGAATTTAATAATTTTAATAAACAAGTACAAAATGTACTCCTGTGATAAATTTAATACATACTTAAATTATAACATTTGCACAATTTCATTGTAACGACTTATTAACATTGTTATGCCTCAGGATATGAAAGCAGAGTATGTAAGAAATATTTGGCTACCGCTGAGTTGTAGACTAAACAATGAGATCAGCTGACCTATTGCGGGCGCGGCGCAGTTTTTGAACAACGACATCGGTTGAGCCGATACTGGCGTACGACGGGATCGTATACGTGACGTATTGTAAACAAAACTTCGGATAAATCATCTCCATGGAATTGAGTTCATGGTAAAGTAAATTACAAACTATTTATAGTTTATGAATTCAAAGGTTAAAAATCGATAATACTGTATCACAAAATATCATTAAATAGTAGGTAAAAATAATTGGACTTGTCTAATGAAAATTATTAGATCAAGAAGAAATTCGAGTTTACATTGAATTTAAAATATTATTAACAATTTAATTAATAAATAGCTGTCACATTACCTTATTTCAAAATGACAGTAATGATTTCGATTGTGACTGACAATGATTACAAATCGTGATATAAAACAATTCTTGATATGGTCAGGTCAATAAGTGAACGTAATTACCAGGCTTAATTTAAATTTCAAAGTAATAGTAATACAAGAACGTATAATATATTTTTTTTATTTTAAGATGCATCGATGGTAAGTTACCTAATGTACTAACTTAACTTGATAGTGATTCTTACGCCCATGTAAATATTGCGCTGGATATGACGAGGAACACTGAACCTTATCTCAAGGTAAGATAGCAAGATGTTAAGCAATACCCCAGTAATATTACTAGTTACAACGCACATCAACCCAAATCGCAATAACAATTGGATAGTGATTATGACTGTAACTACATATTCACAAAAAAGATACAATTTAAGAGTAAAGTTATCGTTCCGTTAATGAATCGCAAAATCAACCATATCACTTTAATGCGGAACACGTATTTCTTAGAATCATAACAAGGAAGGAAAACCGGTAGACTATGAGACTATTATTATAATACCAGCGGAAAAATAAAGGAATGCAAACATCGCAAGCAGTGAACGTTGTCCGGTCCGGTCTACCTTACTTATCGTCACTGTACTTAACGAGCTTTATTGTGTACCAATGCTTACATTATATTATTCTATGTATCGTATGTGGAAGAACTTGAAACGCAAATTTTTTTTGTTTAGCTTTATAATCTCCTTATTAAAATATGTTTGCAAATAAATGTAATTGTAGGTGTGTTTAAACTTATTTTTTGTAATCATTTCTGCTTTTTACTGGATTTTCTTTAAAATATTCTAGTACTATTCTCATGTTCTTTATTTAACTTGTAGAATAATTAGTACGTATTTGGCTATCGTTATAAATTGTCTAATAATTGATAAAACACTTTGTTTTAGACACTTTACACGTTTAGTTTGTTCTAGCGATTAATGATGAATGATTATCATTGTTTTCTTAAGGATATGACAGTACTATCAACATTCTATTTAAATAATAGTTTAGCTATTTAAAACAATTTACATTTATGAAATTAAAAAAAAACATTTTTAGAAAAAAACAAAAAACAGCGTTATTTTCGAGAAACGCGATTACTTAGTCTGTAATGGTCAATGTTTATATGTTAGTCTGTAGGTATTATATTTAGACACATTCATTTTATTTCTTTGTCGACTTGTTTATTCGCAGTATCCTATAATGCATAGTGTAAGGCAAATAGGAGACTTTCAACATGATCCTTGTTAACGCACTCAGGAATTAATCAAAGCTGGAATTACCGAGAAAATCGAAGAGGTCCGAGGGGTGAAGGTGAGGCGCGGGAGACGGCGAGGTGAAATAACGGATGGAGTTCGTGGGAACGGCTCAGACTTCCGCTCCGCTTAACCGCTCGCGCCTCGCCACTCTTGAGCTATTTCCTTTTGGTAGGGTGACCAAATACCTATGTTACCATCACATTTATACAACAAAGCGACATAATCTTTACAATACCTTGATAACAAACATGCATCCCATAATATTGTGTATCTAAATAATATACAGTTTTTTAAAGAAAAAATGGGATAACTAGCGAACAGTATACGTGATGGCAAGTGATGACTGAGGCTCATGGACAGTCGCAACACCCGGGGGACGAAACTGCGTTGCCGTCCTTGAAAAACATCAAAACTCTCTACTATATTCTCATCTATTCTCTAGCACCGTAGTAATAGCACTAAATCGCCCTTCAAACCAGAAAGAACATCTTCAGCGGTAAAAATAACCACTGCTGTAATAGCCACCTAGTACTCTGAGATAGTTTTACACACTAAATATTTTGTAAGACGAAAAGAATATTATTTCGTTCTTGTGCTAATTATTATATTTCCGCTATCATCACTAAAACATAGTTATCTATTGAATTTTTGAGGTAAGTAAAATTCGTGAAATTTCCGGCACGCGGAATGTGTTATTAAATAAATGTCTATCTAATCAGGTTGCTATATTGATAACCGAAAGCTATAGTTTTTACAAATTAGAAACCGTATTGACTTCTTACAAAACTGTATCATAATTTTTTACTTTCTGTCGGTCTATCAGTTAGTATAAAAATATAATCAATTCAACTTACACAAAATTAATGATGCGTTTTCTAATAAAATCGTTTCCTATTTTTAAACTTTTTTAACACGCGCGTCATGTCGTCGATATCATATTTTGGATTTTTCCAAAATTTTACTTTTTTAAGTATTTTTCATATCTCATAATATTACCTGTTAAAAATTTACTTTTCTACTTAATACATTTGGTGCAAACAATTAGCATCCAAAAACGCATAGATTCTGAGAAGATAGCTCAGCTCATCTAGACCCATGAAAGGAGCACCCAATTCATACAACATATAATTTAGAGACACCAAACAATTTTGTTTTAAATTAACTTTTATATAAGAGTCGGAAATAGTATTAAAGACAAATTTATGTATAATCATATTTCTTCATGAAAATTATGACGTTAAAGATAATTACGTCAATGTAATGATAACACTACTTCAACAGAGATAACAATTATATCTCCTAAACGCCAAACGAGGAAATAAATCTGGGAGCCCCCGGTTCTGCAAATTCAAAGGAGCATAAAACGCGGAAAACCAATAACATATCTTCGACGAACAGATTTTGTTTTGTAACTTACATACGTTATGATAAATCAGTAATTAAATGCAATTTATGCAAAATATATTTTTTGTTCGTTGAAACGACAAGACAAATATGTTCTGGTTTATAGACATAATTCCACCTGCTGGTGTCACATTCTTTAAAAGATTTTCTTAAAAATGATTCCTTGGATTTTCTATATCAGATTAAAAAAATTTTGAAAATAAAAAGTAATCATTTTCATATATGAATACAAATGTTAGGATATTTGATATGTATATTCATACGTGAAATTTTTCAATAATTTATTACATGATTATGCACAATATGTAACTGGATACTAGACCGGAAGTTGATCTTATAACAATATGTTAACATCTTTCTAAAACTAGTAAGGAAAAAATGCACAAGTGGATACTACACTTTAAATTTTCTATATACGCGTACTATATACGCTTTAAAATATTGAATTATTTATCACTAAAATATTCACCTCTTACGTGGGAACAAAAATAAAATAAAATTAGGAAAACTAGTTGGGTGGTAGTACTAATAATAATTTATACAATTAATAATCATAAGAATATTTAGCGAAACTGTTTTACCTATATTAGTGGGAGGTTTATTTTGATAACCGCGCTCCCCGCATGTTCGTTTTGATTGAAATCCGAAATTCCCTGTAATCCATAGTAAATTATATTAATATTAAACTAATAATTCTTATAAATATTGTAATACTATTTATTACAAAATGTTATCCGAATGGAAATTGTTGTGATAATACATTTAATAACATACGTCATTAACTATTTCATACTGAACACACGTTTGTATGATTTAAAGAAAAATATAATATCTGAAATAAATAATCGCTGTATAGTGGGCAATGACTACAGCGGTTACTCTGTATATTTGTAACTGGGTTACATATGAACTAAAAGATTATTTCAACTTAAATCTATCTCCATAGATGGCGCAGCATCTAACCGCTTGTCTTTTAATGCGTGACTTCCAGATTCAGTTTTACATGTGGTGGAGGTGTAAAGTGGTAGAGTTTTTTAACACCCATTGATTATGTTCATTGTTAATCTGCCCTTATAAACTGTCAACATATATGATGTGCACTTCACCATCTTCGTCATCATTATCACTTAAAAGTATTTAAAATTGAGGACAAATGATAAACTATTGCTAAAAAAATTAAATGAAAACTACTAGGAATGTTTCAAAAATGAGCGATGATTTTTTGACCAGTAATAAGATGTCTTTGCTGTACTTTAATTAGAAATCTACAAGACCTGGGTTCCCACACTCGTTAGGAGAAGAATTACAATAGAGGCTGATGTTCTTTTTGTCGACAGTCGCAGACACCTAAGTAGGTAGGCAGCAGAGTCCAATGACCGTTAGCAAGTCCGGCACAAGAGCGGTCTTGCTTTTATCGACCGGAAGCGGCGCGACGGAAACTCGCAATCTCGGCCAATTGGACGGGCGAGCTGTCACGCCGCTTGCGCATGCCTCCTGCACTGCTTTCCTATATTACTGTTGCCGCTTTGCTTTACTATAAGTATGCTCAAGGTATTTTAAATAAATTGGTCATTATTTTTCAAAACTATGTCTGTTAAGTCATAAAAGTATCCTATACAGAAATAAGAGATGACACTATGTCATTACATTGTTTCTGCTTAAAATTAAATAGTATTTATTAAAAAGAATAGAGCATTATTAATCTATACATGTTCCAAGATATACATACAACAAAATATCAGCTCATCATCAATCGAATGTTTTAGGTCGTTGGTTGCTTTATAATCATATTTTTTCAGCGATATCTTATATTTGAAACGTAAATTATTACATGTATTTAGCCCAAAGAAGTTCTCAAGAAAATCACTGTTTTCATGTAATAACAAAACATGCATAACATAATAAAATAAAACACTCAAAGAATGATTAAATTATAACCTATTTACATATATCGCAGAAAAATATTAAACGCCTGCTTAAAGCACATTATATGAACATTGAATAAAAAAGAAATGTAAATAAAATATTTTCGAGTACATAAATTGGAGCATCCTTTGTGTGTGTGATACTAGCCGGCCGCCGGTTCTTAGTGACCACTTCATTTGTTTGAAATAGATGATAAAAAATTAGAGGGTAATAAAATAAGTAATGTATAAGTAATAAAAATTTCTTTAATGAGAACGTAATGTTTTGATAAATCTGCTATGATTTTAAGACATTATCTGTAACTGTAAAAATAAATGTATATGTAAGAAAATAAATAAATAAAAAAAAATTATGGTTTGACAGAATTTTTATCACCAAATCAAACAATACACTTTAGATATCTTTATGCCAAATCAACTATTGGAAATTCTTACACTTTCTTTTGATTATTCTATAAAAGATCATAACACAGTGTTAAGAGTTAATTAATTTTTTAAAGAATCAATTTAACTTTATAATTAACTAGCAAGAAAGAGGTCACGAAGCGGACAACTAAAACATCAGCAAAACAGTGCCAAAAATACTGCAAGAGTTATTAAAATAAACTATGTAAGAGCAATATCCTGTTGGCGATATTACAATAGCCTACGGAGCTTTGAAAGGAGGAAGCTTTCGTTACTAGTCCTAAAGGTTAGTTGTTTAGTGTCGTTATACATTTTTCAGAAACGCTATCATAGTAACATCCTGGATATAGTAAAATTTAAAGTTTATTTAATATGTTATATGTATTAAATACAATTGACTTTTAATTAACATGTTTTAAGCGATTAAAATTGTGGTAATGAATATCTTGTTTCTTTATTTCAAGTAATACTACAAGTACTGTCACAATCTGTTCATATTGCCGCAGCTGAAAATCAGTGCTGCAAGTTTTCACAAGTAGCTGAGCTGGGCACCGTTTTGGTGCTTGAGTTTATTAACATGTGTAATGTCATAATGAAGCGGTCTTTCATTCTATATTAAGCTCAAAACATAATTATTTCTACTTTTCCTCTTACAAAACTCACTTTCTGTTAAACTATTTCATATGCTGTCAATCACTTCCATCCATTAACTTACTCTTTTCCGACATGTAAAAATGGTAACATACATATCTGCACGCTGTTAATTTTTTTTTATAAAAAGTTCACTTTAATTTCCAGTTAAAAAAACACCGTAAGAAAAGCCTGATTCTTGCAGCAATATTATTTTAAATACTGTCGTACTTATCACCGACAAAGGGTTAGTTTTTAAATGTAACTATTACGTGTATTTTTTTGTAACTGTGAGTAAATAATGTAAAATAATAAGTAATAACAAATGCAGTACAAATAAAAAAAAACTGTTAAAGGTACATAATAATAAGTAATTGAATATAAATTTTCTCTACATTAAAAAATTCATTCAACAGGTATTTCAGGAACCAAGACATTTAGTTTACGAAAATGGCTTCATGCTGCTAAATTTAATGCATTGATTTCTTCTTCTTGGCCCCTTTGACTATGTCAACGTATTTTTTAACAAAGTATTTTTAAGAGTATAATAAAAATAAGACATTACGAAGTATTGATAGAAGTCTTGCAAACGTCCTCATTGAGTCGATCATGTTATTCAACTGACATTGACCTCTAGAACGGTCATCGAGACCTCTCTCTGTGAGCATAAATATTCAACAACTGTTTAATATACATATTAATGAAGATAAATATGGGAGAGCGACTCCATTTTATCCACTCACAACTTATTTACAATGTGAACAAAAAGACTTTCGTGTTGTGAATATCTTATTAATAATTTGATTGTTCGGTTCAGCAGTGAATTATTTTTAGTTAAATAGTATAGTATAAAAAAAATTAGTTCGGTTATTCCTCAAGAATCGGAATTGATTAATTAAATATTTTTACTTATTACTAGCAAAATAAGTCTTGTGTTATACATGACTTTGACGCAATATATTGTAGACTAAATCAAATGTTCACGGGCCACGGCGAGTTCTCTGAATACTTGCATCGATTCAGGCTCAAGGAAAGTCCCTCGTGTCTTTGTGACCTTGCGGTGGATCAGACCGTAATGCATGTGATCGCCTCCTGTCCCTTATACGGACGGGAGCGTTCTGAATGTGAAATGGAAATCCGATTGGTAATTAATAGTGGAAATATCGCCTCTTTGATGAGTGGCGAAAGTCGCTGCGCTGTATATATTTATTGAATATTGCAGAAAAGTGACTGAGAGTGTAATTGACAAAAATAAGAGCTAGTCATTGTAGAAAATAAACCAAAATAAATGAAAAAAGGTAAAAAGAAGTAGAAATGTAAGACGAGGACGGACATCTAAAAGAAATCTCTGGATAAAGAATTTAATAAGTAAAAGAAAATACAAACTGTCAAATAATACTAGTAATAAAATATAGAAATGCAGCGAATTTGGTCTAAGAGATGATACACGAAACACGATAAAAAGAAATTTAAACCTAAAGAATATGTAATGTATGAATGAGTACGTATGCACATAACGAATGAGAAACGAACGATTATTATATATATATATATATATTATTTATGTGTATATATATATACACATAAATAATATATACATAAATATTAAACAATTTTTTATATGGATAGACTAATATAGCATAAAGAAAGATAATTCATTTTAATACTTAACTAACACACACATCTATAGATTTTGAGTGTGATCTCCAGAAGATAAATTCCTATGATATCGTTGTAGCCTAGTTAAAGGAATCAGACATCTGCCTATTGCCGTACAATATTTTCTAAAACAGGCAAAAAACATA